>BQNB010026637.1:55000-58402 GCA_026074375.1 Tanacetum coccineum | reverse complement strand
GTATATATATATATATAAAATTACATGTCCTACTTCTTTTCTTCTTCTTTTTGCTGAGTGAGTTTTTATACTCACTGTTTTCGGTTTCTTTTCTTTCGTAGCAAGACCCACAATATATATATATATATATATATATATAATAGTTTCTATCTATTTTGCATGTTTACGACTTGCATGGTTAGCAACGAGAAGACCTAATCTCGAGACACAAGGACGACCTTCTCGTCCCTTGCAGAACGCACAGCTGCAACAGCTTGCCATGGCTCGCTTGCGTGCAACATGAGTTGGGTCTCGTGATGCAAACTGTGCCAAGGTATCATGGGGTCATGGTGCGAATCATCGAGCAAGTTATATGAAAACCCTAGTTTCTACTCGTCCCTAGTGCCAACATTTTGTATTATGATTGTGTTTAAAGTTAACGCAAATGTCTTTGAGTCGTTGCTTGTTTTCACGCACGATATGTTGTCTACAAGTCCTATTATACGTCGCGTTTTATCTTAGGCATGGCATGACTAGGTCTTTGCACGCGTGCGTACATAATACCTACGCATGGGCTATGTGTCGTGTGTTAGTCACGCAAAAACCGAGGCTTTCGGCTAGCTTGCCAAGCCGGACGTGCTTTGGTTTTTACAAGGGTAAATGACATAGCATGATGAATGTTAAGCTACAAGAACGACTTACAAAGGTCCAAGCTTGCTAGATGAGGAAAGTGACGGTGGTAAGAAGCTCGAACCACACTTGGTTGCTACTCCTTTTAACCCGACGCCCCTTTGGCTCTTGCCCTCGACGAAACTCGAACTCGAACCGTATTGCCTACTTCTCGTTTTCAATATTTAGTGGTGCTTAAAAAGAGTGCATGCAACGTTCCTCATTTATACACAACGTTTTCACTAGGTTACTGAAACTTTTCATTTGCATGAGATATGATATTATTGATATATACTATTAGGGAATCTAGTCATGATTATGTTTTGTAAAACTATTGGTGTCATTGTCCTCATGACACTATTAAGAATGCCTGCTATCTTTGACTTCATTTGGTAATTTGGATCAGGTATTGGCATGTGAATGAGAGAAAGGTACCAAGTGATGAGACGTACCCATTTCTTGTGGGGTTTGAAAAGAAATGAGAAAAACTAGTAGGGTAGTGTGTGTAAGTGTGAATGATGATGGTGTTTTTAACATTATCAGTTATTTATCTTTGTTGAATTCAGTCAAAAGTTGTCATGGTCATTAATTTGAATGTAGATAGTTTTATAAAGTGATACAAGTAAATGGCTTCGTTAAAATATGAGATAAATATGGCTTTTACCGCTACAAGTTCTATAATATCTTTTTAGACATAAAGGTGATAATAGAAATATTCGCGTGCTATTTACGCTTTCTATAACACGAAGTAAGGCATGTCGTTTATAGAATAACTTTCTTTTGAGATTAAAGGTAAATTTTGTAAATTTCGCGGTACATAACCTTACTTAATGAAAAAGAGAAATCTAAATTTTTATGGGGTGCCACAAGCGATTCTTATCCGACTCGGGGAGGCTATTCCTTTTGGTCGACCTTACCGCACCCATCTTAATAGGCCACGTAATTTGTTGACTACAAGGAAGAGAGTTGGACCTTTACCAGCTCGCAGATTAGCATGGAGGCATTTGTCATCTACCTCGTTATTCGTCCCATCACCCCATCTATTCTTCTAGTTCACTCTTCAGGATTCTTCGACAGTTACATTCTTGGGTTTTGGATGCATCAGTTCAGGTTCATTCTGGATATCTCGACTTGAGATGTACCACCTAGAGTGTTTACCCTACGAGGGAGAGCTCCACGACGTAGGAGGACATTTCGTCGGTTGGTGTGCTGCTCAGATTATTCATAATTTGTATCCACCGACTTACATCAGAGTGTCATAGAGGCGGATTCATCAGAGCGACACCTGCATTCATCTTCACATTTTTGCTAGGACCACTCTAACATTGAGTTGTAGAATACCCTCGATTGATTCTATACCATAATCTACGCCCGTTGTGGGTAACCGATGACTGATCTCTTCCACACCTCGTAAGAGGTTTAAGAGATTCATATTGTTTGAGGATAGCTAGAGGAGGATACAGAGTTTGATCCTTAGAGACGGGGTTGATATGGAGTTGGGTAGTGGTGATAAGGCTGACTGTTAGAGATCATGTGTTGAGATTGCCTATAGAGTGTTGGTCATCGCGGATGCACGAGGGATATGAGGCTGACCATAGTGCTGGCAGACACGGTTGAGGTAAGGATCGACCCGATGTCGGCTCACCGATTGTTGAGGAGGAGTTGTTAGAGCACAGCTGAGGAGGTCCTTCTGATTCGTCTAGCACTAGGGTATTGCCATTGTTTACGGGTCATTAGAGGATATGCCGAGTTGACTTGGATGATGTCTGTGCGTGAATTTTAACCTTCACTGTCTGAGGTTGTATTGATAGGTTGTCCGGGAATAAGACTGTTCAGAGATGGTTGGAGGCTGATCAGTTGATAGCTAGGGGACAGAGAGTTAGTATGATCGATAAGATAGATAGTTTGAGGTTGGGGCTAACATCATGGGTTAGCTGCTATGATGGATATCTGAGAGGGTTCAGTAGTGAACAACCATTCGTCTTCACATGTCTACTATTAATACAGTGGAGTTTTTTATGGTTTGTAGGGAGCGTTGTTGATACTGGGGGTGGTGTCTTAGGAGGTTCGGAGTCTTATGTTGAGTGATGTTTGTTGGGGGTAATGTACGCTTTCTTTTATATTATCTTCATTTTCTATTCTTTCTTATCCTTTTCCCTCGCCCTTTCTTAGACTAGATTTGTACCATGATCATGTAGGTCACTAGACTGTTGGTTAAGGTCTAAGATGTTAGCAGTAGAAATAATTGTGGATCCATGTACTATTTTGGATTTTGGTTTTAACGAATTATGCTTTTATTACATCGAAAAATTGAAAAGCTGTTTTGATTCTCCATAGACTATTTTATTTATATTGTTATTTAGTCGTTTTGGCTATTCTATTACAACTGCGTCTTGGAATTATATTTTATTTCATTGCATGTATTATTATTTTATCGATATCAATATCGTGTATTCGTTTACAAAATCTCTCCAGGGGTTGTGTCTTTGTGGATTGTATAGTGAACAATGACTAACATCTCTTTCCGGTTCGAACACCATGCCTGACCCATTGAAGAAATGACACAACCAACGTGTTGGGTCGCACGCTCTAGAGGATCGTTGAGTTAAATGAGGATCTTGAACTCGGGAATAGGGAATGACATTGAGGTGGAGATCTGGTAATGAAATGGTAATGGAAATGGTACTTGGAAATGGAAAAAATGGAATGGGACAACACAGTAATAGTAATTTGAGAACCAAAAATGTGGAATGG
>BQNB010026637.1:0-50000 GCA_026074375.1 Tanacetum coccineum | reverse complement strand
GTTTACAAAGGATCAAGTTGCTTGTACTCGATGATCGACTTGAGGTATGGTTATCACCAACTCAGAGTTCGTGATGAGGATATCCCAAAGACGGCGTTTAGGACCCGCTATGGTCACTACGAGTTCCAAGTGATGCCTTTTGGATTGTCTAACGCGCCGGCAGTGTTCATGGACCTTGAACACGCATTGGACCGTGTACTGCAGAACTACTTAGATCAATTTAATGCTTCAGTGTCTCATCGTTGATACTGATCTACTCGAAGTAACAAAGGGAAAAAGAACATGATGCACATCTTAGACTAATTTTGGAGTTTCTCAAGATCAGGAGAAACATGATGAAAAATTTTTGGCTGTCGAAGGTATAATTTTCTTAGACACGTGATTGGTATTTTGTAGGCATTCACTAGCCCCTTGATCATGCGAAGATAAGTCAATCATGGATTGGGATCAATCACCAAGAACCCGATAGATATTCATTTTTCATTTCTAGGTTCTTGTGGTTACTAACGACGATTGATCGGAAAGGTTTCGCCAAGATTTGCCAAGCCTATGAACACGCCAGAAGCTTGATCTAAGAATAGTGTAAAGTTCATTTGGGGTGGAAAAGGAGGAAACTGGTTTCCAACATTTGCAAGCAAAAAAGTTGTGTAGTGCATCGATTTTGGACATTTGCCAACAAGGAAGTGGAAAAACTTCGTTGTATTATTCTGTGACTCTGTGCTTATCACATTGGGATTAGGCGCAGTGTTGATGCAGAAGGAGAAAGTCATAGTTATGCATGCCACTCTCAACTCAAAATCTATGAGAAGGATACTACATGACAACATGATTTGGATTGGGGAGCTGTGGTGTTCGCTCTCAAGATGTGGAGACTTTACCTTTAGACAAAGAAAGTGCGGTTGTGTTCAACTTGGATATAATAGTTTGAAACATATTATAGATTAGAAAGAGTTGAAAATGAGACAACGTAGATGGTTATAAAGCTTTAAGTGAATACGACTACGTGTGTTACGTTATAACCCGGGAAAAGAGCGACACATGGTAGCTGAAGCGTTTGAGCCGAATGAGTAGACACTAAGCCACTTACGATGTACAGTTAGCCTTGGTTATGGACATTTGGTTCTTTTTCTTTAAAACTACCTGTGCAAATATTGGATCTTATGCTCAGGTTGAGCAAGAATGGAGAGTATGTGGAATAGAAGATTTGTGTGGCATGATTAAGAATATGGAGCCACGTTGCAGACGGAACGTTGTGTTAATTTTCGTGAAGAAAGAATGTTGGTTAACAATGTTTTGGTAAAACTTGAGGAGCTTTGATTATGCTTGAGTCGCTTAAGTCAAAGTTTTTCGATCCACCATGGAAATCGGACAAAGAATGTATACAAGAATTTGAAGAAGATATTACCGGTTGGCCCTAAACACTTGAATAGCAGAATTTGCCCGGGTATGTGCAGTAAATGCCAATGGACTTATGGCAAAGGTTTTTTAAGCAAGTAATTACCAAAACCATCCTGTTTGTTGGTTATAATGTAATCTCCAATATGGAAATGGGAGAATTTACTATGTTGGATCTTTCGTTACTAAATTACCTAAGATGGATCATCTGGTCCAAGATAACTTTTTGGGTATTTGTAGACCCGTACTCACAAATGCACATTTCATTACCAATGTAGTTTGGGCGGGCGATCCAGGTGTCGATGGAATACCGATCTAATGAAGAGTTGGACATGACAATACTTGAAGGAAGTTGTCTCGGGAGACATGGAGTGCAGTTTTGATTATTTATGATTCGAGATAGTAAGTTTACGTCTAAATTTCTGGAAATCGTTGAGACGAAGCCCTAGGTACTCATTGGGATATGGAGTATGGCTTACCACCAATAAACAGATGGTCAATTGTGAGGTGGCACCATCATAAACAGTTAGAAGACTTGTTACGAACGTGTTGTGAAGGAATTAGGTAAGGTGAATGATGACAGACATTTCTACCATTGATAGAGTTCTCCTACAA
Organism: Tanacetum coccineum; assembly: GCA_026074375.1. Taxonomy (NCBI): domain Eukaryota; kingdom Viridiplantae; phylum Streptophyta; class Magnoliopsida; order Asterales; family Asteraceae; genus Tanacetum; species Tanacetum coccineum. The sequence goes on along the minus strand of BQNB010026637.1, from coordinate 47,990 downwards.
CAACAGCTATCATACGAGTATTAAAGCTGCACCTTTTTGAGGCGTTGTATGGTCGTAAATGCCGTTCACCTATCTGTTGGGCTGAGGTGGGAGACGCTCAGCTTACTGGCCCAAAAATTGTTCGTGAAACAACAGAGAAGATTATCCAAATCAAGCATCGTCTACAATCTTCACGTGATCGAAAAAGGAGCTACGCTGATAAGAGACGTAAGCCATTGGAGTTTCAAGTTGGGGATTAAGGTTAATGTTGTTTTGAAAGTATTATTCGCCCTAGGAAAAGGAGTTGATACGTTTTGGAAAACGAGGAAAGGATGAACCCTCATGCTTTATATTGGTAACTTTTAAGATTCTCGCTAATGGTTGGCTTACGGTTGACACTATCAGATTTTTGAGTTTAATAGAGAGAAACTGTAGCTGTGTTCATAGTACTTTTCACGTCTCAAACCTTAAGAAGTGCTTATCCGACGAACCGCTCGCTATTCTGTTGGACGAAATCCACGTCGACGACAAGCTCAATTTTTATTGAAGAACCGGGTTGAAAATTATGGACCGCGGAAGTTTAAAAAGTTTTTAATGCAAAGTCGCATTCCAATCGTAAAGGTCTGTTGGAAATCAAGAAGAGGGCAGAGTATACTTGGGGAGCCGCGAAAGACCAAATGATTTACAAGAAAAAGTACCCTCACCTTTTCGCTAACCTTGAATCCGCGTCTCAAGCTACCCCCGTCTCCTGGAGCTTTGAGGGACTTAAATCTTTTTTAATGGGGAAAGGATGTCACACCCCTTAAATTTTAGGTCAATATTTTTAAACTTTTCCGATCATTACTTTTGACTTTTATACGTTACGTTTGAATCCGACAGTTTACTGGGAAGTTAAACCGCGTAAATTTAAAAAACGTCATCGGGCGCGTTTCCCAGACAATCGATTATTTAATAATTTTTGGCCATTTATGAGATATTTTGAACTTTTCTAAGGTGTTTCCTGATTTTTTTAATCACTTCCGATATTAATTTTAGGGTTTTATCTTTTAAATTGCGTTTTTCGCGTTTTTGATCAAACAGAACCCCAAAAACTCGAAATCTTTTCGTGTAAACTCAAGTTATCGATAATCTTATACCCTAAGTCCAAAATTTCGTGATCACACTCATGCCCTCACCACTACCTACGAAATTTTAGCTTGTGGACAAGCTTAGACTTGAAATTAAATCATTTATGCTCCACTAACTAAAAATTTGAAAAATTACCAATGCATGTGAAGGAAAATGACAACTTTGTTGTTCTAGTGACTTGAATCAGCATGGCCATTTCTTAAAAAATTGGACCATTATTGGTGAGCACAAGACCACAACAATCATGAGCTAAATTGGAGCCAATGGTTTTGAGCTTGAACCAAATTGTCCTCCCTCCTTGGCTCATTTAGCCGATCGACTCCACATGGTCCTTTATGGACCTTGGTGCACAAAATTTGATAGTCACTTGGTCACATGGTTCAAGTCTTAACTCTATATAAGCATCACCCAACTCACAACTTAGGGTTTATCTTTCATTCCTTAGCCTCCCAAAAATTTTCTCTCTTCCTTTGGTGCTCCCCTAGCTCACGACATATATACATACACATACCCAATCCACAACTTTGATTTTTAGCAAGATACAAGTTACACCAAAGATCACTTTACAAGACTATCTAAGTTTGTTTGAAACATTAAACTTCCATTTTCAGATTTCTATGATTATAATATTTGGGTTTCTAATTTTTTTAAGTGGGTTTATAGATCTAGTCATTTTTGTGTATAGATCTTGCGATTCTCTTCTTGTTTCTTAATTCTTGTAAGTATTTCTGGTCATCTCTTGTTTTCATTTCTTTTATTCTTATAAATATTGTTCAAGTTTAAGAATCCTGTGTTTGTGTTACTTTTCTAAAAAGAAATGACAAAGTATTCTTGTCAACCTTTTATAAAAATAGAAGGATTATGTTTGTTGTTTTATAAGTTTTAGGTGGATGCAGTTTGAATAAGTGTGTTGCAACAATAGAAGAAATTGAAGGGTTTTTATGTTAGATTAAGTGTGGTTTTGTTGGTTGGTTTAGTTGTCGATAGGGATTAGGATAGTATAACGCCACTATTGTGGCGTTTGGATGGATTTTTGGGAGTATTTATGAAAAGACATGTTGCTGATCCAAATTAGTTTTGAGGTTTTGGGCCGACCTAAAAATATATTCATTAGAGCGTATAAGTAGTTTTTTTTGTAAGAGCTTGTTTGAATGATAGTTTTTCTCTTACCGCACTTTAAAATCTGGTTTAAAATGGGCAAAGTTATAGCCAAATATGGAAACTTGAAACATTTCTTTCGGGGGCAAAACCCTATGATTAGTTTCGCTGACCTGTGAATAGTTTTAAAATGGGTATTCGGACAACTTTCAGGACATTTTAGACTTTCTAAACTCTACCGGAAACATATAGTAATAAATATAGATAGATAAGCATCATTTGAATGACAGTCATTACATATTTTAGAAAAAACGATAAAGTTACTAAAAAAAAAATTTTTAGGGGGGGTAATAGTTTTCTTTTTATTTGGTGGGGGGGTAAATTAAACCTTATAGCGGGGAGGGGGGGGATCGGAAAAAATTGGGGGGGGGGGGGGCGGGGAAAAGTTTTTTTAAAAAGCCGGTGATTTTTTAACATGGGGGGTTTTTGTTTTTTAAGCTCATTTTGTAAATATGGAAAACATAAAAAACAATATAGGGGACGGTATTAACGTCTTGAAAACTAAAATAACCTTTCTAAAATAGAAACTTTCTAAGCCTAAAAGTAGTAGGGGTTTAGTTTTTTATGGGGGAAAGTTGTGATTTTTTAAACGCCTAGACTTGACGAAAAACTCTAAATTTTTACTTTAGTCATATTTATATTAAACTAACTAATAGCTAACAAACACTTATGTTGTATTTTCTATTGAAAGAGTGTAAGTAAAAGTTCTCAGGTTATCTTTCGTTTACCTAAGACGCGTCATTTATTTAACGGTCGCGTGTAGGACCTTTTCGGCTTTATTTCTTACTCGTTGATTTCGATTCACCACTGCTTAAGGTGAGTTTCTTAGCCCAATTTCAACTATTTTCAAATGCTTTTTACTTTGGGGTGAGAAAACATTGTTTGCTTTTTAAAATTGGACACAAGTTATTAACGTGAATTTTACCATGTTTATGTGTCTGTTGCCTATGTTTGCATCAAACAACTATTGCCCGAACTATCAATGAACCGTTAGTCACCTATGGGCCTATTGGGATTGGTTATGTGGAGCGGCGAATTGCATAATAGATTATTGACACTAATATATCCCTATCTGCCGTTTGGTTCATTAGCGAAGAACAAACAGATATATGTCACTTCGATGTGCGTTGTGGTGGTCTTTGGTTTGGGACACCAGTCAAGGGCAGGAATACTATGTGGCATGATATGATATGCCATGTTGTTATTAGCATAAGGGTCATGACCTTAGCATAACAGTAAATACTTTTATGTGATGCTGTATCTGTTACAGTAGTCGCATGCGTTTTGAAATCTTGTGGTCCACTCTTGTATTAACATAAACCTACGAATTCACCAACATTTATTTTGTTGACGTTTTTTTTTTTTTTTCTAAAACATGTTTTCTAAGTGGTCTTTAGCTTGGCTTGATTCATTGATGCTTTAAATGGATAGTTAGTCTTGTCTATGTGAACATTACGCTCTTTAATTTCAAGACTTAATCTATTTATATACTCGTTGTCATTATCAAACTTGGTATGCTTCGCTACATTTAAAAATCTCTATGACTGGTTGATAAAACTTAAATTTTATTTTCTGTAGCATAGAAGTAACAAACTATTCTTTTCCAATTCTTCATGATTAGTGGTCGTTCTTTATTTGTTTGTGTTTAGATTGTTATGACGTCACGCCCTCGGACACGTATTCCGTCCAGGCCCTGTCTAGGGGTGTGACATTAAGGAAAAAAGATGTAGAAATGACTGAAGCTGATCAGAGTGGAGCAGATCAACACAATGTCTCTCAAGAGTATGGATTTGGAGCAAGATAGATGAAGATATCATGTGGGGACACATTACAGTTGTCAATGGACACACCAAAAGACTGAAGGTCTAATGCAAAGTTCTTCTGTCTTGTCCGACTTTACAGAGAAGCTCCTAAACTTTAAGAACGTTTCTCCAGCTGACAATGAGATTGCTTCCTTGATGGACACCACAGTTAGTCATGAAGAACTAAGCAGTCAGACATCTACTCTTTTTTCTGTACCAACAACTATTCCTTCAACACCTCATTTCTTCAATCCTCTTCCACAACAAACAACACCAACTCCTACACCAAAAACTTTAGAAGCAACGCCCTTATTTCTTGCACTTCTAGATTTCTCATCAGTATTTAAATTCTGATGAGGATATCTAGAAGTGCAAGGAAAATAACGTTTGTGGGCTATTTGAATTCTAAAGTTTTTTTTTGGTTTTAGTGAAGTAGGAGTATAGTTGAATCGTTGGTTTTTGTTTGTTTTTTGTGGCTTAGGAAGTAGGGATTGAAAGAAATTATAAAGAGAAAATTGATAAAATAGAAAATAGAGAAGACAAAATTGAAACAGATAACAAGTAAATGATATGGCTGTTGACAGGAATTAGTTGTTGTTGGTACAGAAAAAAGAGTAGATGTCTGACTGCTTGGTTCTTCATGACAAACTGTGGTGTCCATCAAGGAAGCAATCTCATTGTCAGCTTGGAAAAAGAATAGAATATGAAAATAAAAGAGAAAACGTTCTTTAAAAGTTTAGGAGCTTCTCTGTAAAGTCGGACAAGACAGAAGAACTTTGCATTGGACCTTCAGTCTTTTGTGTGTCATGGACAACTGTAAGTGTCACATGAGCATCTTCTTCTTCTTGCTCAAATCCAGACTCTTGAGAGACATTGTGTTGATCTGCTCCACTCTGATCAGCATCAGTCATTTCTACATCTTCTTTCCTTAATGTCACACCCCAAACGGGGCCAGGACGGAATACGTGTCCGAGGGCGTGACGTCATAACAATCCGAACACAAACAAATAAAGAACGACCACTAATCATGGAAGTTTGAAAAATAGTTGTACTCGTTGCATAAAGAAAATAAATTTAAGTTTTACAACCAGTCATAAGAAGAGTTTAAATGTAGCGGAAAGATACCAATAGTTTGATAATGACAACGAGTATTAAATAGATACAGTCTTGAAATTAGCGAGAGTCACATTGTAGCACATAGACTCCATTTAGCATCAAGAATCAAGCCAAGCTAAAGCAACCTTGACGGGGGAAAAACATGTTTTATAACGTCAAAATTAATGTTGGTGAAATTCGCTAGGTTTATGTTAATACAAGAGTGGACCACAAGATTTCCAAAACCGCATGCGACTACTGTAAACAGTTACAGCTTCACATAAAAGTATTTACTGTTTTGTAAGGTCAAGACCCTTATGCTAATAACAAACTTGGATATCATATCATGGCCACATAGTATTCCTTGCCCTTCGAATGGTGTCCACCAAACAAAAGTACACCCAAAACGCACATCGAAGTGACAGATATATCTGTTTGTTCTTTTCGCTAAGTTGGAACCAAAGCAGATAGGGATAATTAGTGTCATCTAGATCTATTTATGCATTCGCGCTCACTTAACCATTTCACAATTGGCCATTTAGGTGACTAACGGTTCATGATAGTATTTCGAGGAATTTAGCGGTTTGTAGGCAAACTTAGGCAACACATTAAACATGTAATATTCACGTTAAGAACTTGTGTCCAATTTTAAAAGCGAACATTGTTTCTCACCCTAAGTTAAAGCATTTGAAAATAGGTGAAAATGCTGGGGCCTTTAGATACTCACCTTATGCAAGTGGTGAATCGATAATAAACGCGGAAAAGTATAATATGCCGAAAAGGTCCTACTAGCGACCTAAATAAATGACGCGGTTTCTTTTGGTATCTCGTTTGATAACCGATACTTGTTCGACTAGCTTTTTTTCAAGTGAAATGAATTCCATTGTGTTTGTGCTTTTGTTTGTGTATTTTTTTAGTATTGTACTATATTTATTTATTATAGAGTTTTTCGTAAGTTCTGGGGAGTTTGTATTAAATTTTATTCTAATTCATTGGGAGTAAGTGTCTATTTTTGGAATGTTTTTTAGTGTGCAATGAGGTGGTTGTAAGGCAAAAGGGTGTGGGGTGAGGGGGAATGTTGGGCTTTTAGTGTGAGTTAGTCCTTACTGTGTGAGAGGTTAGGAATTGGGAGTGCAGGAGTTGGTGTTAAATTAGGAAGTGGGAGGAGGTTTAGGGTGAGGGGGGACGTTTTTTTGGGGTTTGTCGGAGGCTCAAATGAATGCTAATTCTTATATATATGTATTAATATATGTTTCGCTTGTAGTTTTGAAAGGTCTAAAAAAATGTATATGAAAGTGTAACGAATACCCATTTTACTATTCACATCAGCTCATCTATTCATTGGGTTTTTTGCCGAAAAATGTTTAATGTTTCATTTGGCTATAAACTTGGCCATTTTTAAGTCTGGTGATTTTAAGTGCGATATGTGAAAAACTATCTATTCAAAACAAGCTCTTCAAAAACTACTTTTTAAAGCATTAGGATGATAGATATAGATATTTTTTAGGTCGCCTCAACTACCTCAAAAATTAATTTGGATACAGCAAAAGTCTTGTCATAAATACTCCAAAATTCCATCCAAACGCCACTATAGTTGCTTATTCTAGCCTAATCCCGAATCACTACTAGAATCCAACCAACAAAAACCACCAACTTAATCTAAATTAATCCCTACATTTCGATTGTTGCAACACACTTTTCAACTCATCTCACCTTATACTTATAAAAAACAACAAAAAGAATACTTCTATTTTTATAATTTTCGTCAAGATAATATGTTCTTTTCTTTTTAGAAAAGTAACACAAACACATGGATTCTTAAACTTGAACAACTTATTCATAAGAATAAGAAAATGAAACAAGAGATGACCAATGAAATACTTCAAGAATGATAGAAACAAGTTAGAGAATCACAATGATCTATACTCAAGATGGACTTGATCTCATAAAACCACTTATCAAAAATTAGAAACCCTAAATTTTATAATCTTGAGAAATCTTGAAAATGGAAGGTTTAAGGTTTCAAACAACCTTAGATAGTCTTGGAAATGATCTTGGTATACTTGTATCTTGCTAAAAATCAAAGTTATGGATTGGGTATGTGTATGTATATATGCCGTGAGCTAGGGGTTCTTTATACCAGCTCCAAAGGGAAGTCTGAGAAGGAGAATGTTTTGGGAGCGCATCAAGGTAATGAATGATAAACCTAAGTTGTGAGTGGTGTGAATGCTTAATAATATAGAGTTTAAGACTTGAACCAATTGACACGTGAATAGCAAATTATTGTGCACCAAGGTCTTATGGTCATCCTTTTGGTGGGCGTTTGGCGATATGAGCCAGCCAAGGAGGGTGATGCAGGACATTTTGTTCAAGCCAACTTTGGCTCCAAGTTTTGATCCTTGTATTTGGTTACTCCACATCATTTGGTGGCTCACAAATACATGGTCCATGTCCTTTTGTGTAAAGAAATGGCATGCATTGCTAGATACACTAGCCAACAAAGTTGTCATTTTCCTTCACATGCATGGTAAGTTTTCAATTTTTTATTAGTGGAGCATAAATGATTTTAATTTCAAGCTCAAGATTTGTCCACAAGCTTAAAATTTACGTTATGGTAGTGGTGAGAGGCATGTGTGTGACACGAAATTTTGGGACTGTAGGGTTTTTTTAAGATTATCGATAACTTGAGTTTTCACACGAAAAGATTTTCGAGTTTTTGGGGTTCTTGTTTGATCTAAAAAAACGCGAAAAACATCAAACGCAATTTTTTCAAAGTTAAAACCTAAAATTAATATAGGAAGTTGATTTAAAAATCACGAATACATTAGAAAAGTTAAAATATCTCATAATGGCCTAAATTTATTATTAATCGTTGCGGGGACGCAGCACGGATCATTTTGACGTTTTTTTTAAATTTACGCGGTGTAACTTGCCCAGTAAACTGTCGGGTGTGTGTGTGTGTGTGTGTCGTATAAAAGTCAGAAAGTAGAATGATCCGGAACAAAAGTTTAATAAATATTGACATAAAATCTTAAGGGGTTTCAGTTGTCTTCCATTTCCATGTTTAATATAGATTTGTTCCTCAAAAGCCTCAGGTCGTAGCTTGGATAGCGCCGATTCAAGGTTAGCGAAGAAAAGGTGACGTTAGAGGTACTTTTTCTGCATTTTGGTCTTCGCGTCTCCCCCAAGTAGCTCGGGACCTCTTCTTGAATTCCAACAGTACCTTCAAGATTGGACAGGCGACTTCCATTGCTTTAAACGTTTTACTTAAAAGCCGTCTCCATTCATTACGTTTCCAACCGGTTACTTCAATTTAAAATTGAGTTGTGTCGAAGTGGATTATTTTATACACAATCCGGATAGCGATTGCGGTTCGTCGCGTGGCGGGGGGGGGGGATGTGATAAGCACTTCTTAGGTTTTGATGAATTGCGCAAAAGTACATGAACTCAGCTCAAGTTTCTAGCTTAACTCAAATCGATTTGCCAAAACGTTTCAACTAAACCGTCTTTAGCGAGAATCTTAAATGGTCCTAATATAACGAGGGGTCACTCCTTTTCCTCGTTTTCCACAAATTCGTATCACTCCTTTACTAGGGCCGGATACTTTCAATCACCTTATCCCCTACTTGAAACTCCAATCGGCTTACGTCTCTTACAGCGTAGACTCCTAGCTTTGCGCTCGCGCGTCATCGTGAAGCTTGTAGACGATGCTTGATTTGGATAATCTTCTCTGTTGTTTCACGAACAATTTCTGGGCCAGTAAGCTGAGCGTCTCCCACCTCAGCCCAACAGATAGCGGTGAAACGGCACTTTTTTCTTTTTTTCTTTTTTTTTTTTTTTCGCTTTTTTTTTCTATTTACGACCATACAAACGCGTTAAAAAAGTTGCAGGCCTTTCCATACTGTATGATACGCTGTTGTTTGTAGGGTGGAACTCTATCAATGGTAGATGTCTGTCTCATCCTCTTTTGTGAAGTCCATCACACACACGTTTTCGTTTAGCATGTCTCTCGCTACAGTTTTGATGGTCCCCACACCTATCCACTGTTGCCTTCGGTTTATGGGTTGGTTGGTATGAATACTCTTATCCAAGTGAGTACACTAGGGCTTCCGTTATCGATTTTCCAGAAAATGAGTCCGTAAATTACTATCTCGATCAAGGAAAGAAATAATCAAAAACTGGCACTCCATGATCTCGAGACTTCTTCCTTCAAGTATTGTCTTGTCAAACTCTTCATTGATGTCGGTTTCCTTCATTGGTAGGAAATTGTGCACGTTTTGTGAAGCTACGCGTTCTACATTTAACACAAAATTTGTATCTTGACCAGATTTCATTCTTAGGTAATTTAGTAACGAATTACCATAGGTATTATTCTCCCACATTTCCATATTGGGATTAAGGTTGCTTTTTTTTTAATCCCTTTTAACCAACAAATGGGTTGGTTTTTGGTATTATGCTTTAACTTTGAATAAGTCATGCCATTTACTGACTTACGTGGCAATTTGCTTGGCTTATCATGTAGGGCCACCAGATTAGACTTCTTCAATTTCTTGGTAAATCTTGTCCGATCAAGGGTGGATCGAAATTACTCTTGACTTATTGGCGACTCATGGCATAATCAAAGCTACTCAAGTTACCAAAACATGTGTGCTTAACATTAATACCAACCTACACAATCTACCACACCCCACTTTTACATCCCTATTACCATGAATCTTACTCAATGCCACCCAATCATCTATTCCATAATACTCTTCCTTACTTTCCTCAACCTGTAGCAAACAAGCTTTTCACCTGGAAGGATGTTAAAAAACCCAAAATACATACCCCATCTCTTACTCGTAGTTTTGGGCTTAGGTCTACTCTTTCGGCTCACACCCTCCCTCATCTACCTGTTCGCCCTTTCCTGGTGGATAACTTACACTCACAGTCGAAGTATCACTTACCATGCTTCCTATTCTTAACCATCTCGTTTGTTTCTGTCACATTTGCAACTCATTTCTAATCTAGAAATATGTTGCAAAATATTATGATCAGTTAACACAACTTTCAATTCGATGTCGTATAAGGAATGTCTCACATCTTGAGATGCGAACACCACAGATCCCATCCGCGACACTCTCTTCACTCGCTGTGTCATGTAGTTCTTTCTCATAGATTTTGAGTTGGAGGGAGTGCATTAAGCTATGACTTTCTCCTTCTGCATCAACACTGCGCCTAATCCCTTGTGAGAAGCATCACAATATACTACGAAGTTTTCACGATTCTTTGGGCATGCCAACCAATCGTGTTGAATCTACCCCACTTTTGCTTCAATGTTTGGGAAAGCTGTTCAATCCTTTTCTCCCAATTGAACTTTTACACTTTTCTGGCAGTCAGCTTATCGTCATTAGGATTGGACATATCTTGGAGAAACCTTCGTTAAATCGTCCTGGTAGTAAAGTAAACCAGCTAAGACCTAGATAAATTAATGATTTTCTATAGGGTCTTCGGGTCGATTCCCAATCCTTGATTGACTTAATCTTCGCATGATCAACGTGAATGCCTTCACTATCAATCACGTGTCTAAGAAATTATACCTTCGACAGCCAAAAGTTTCATCATGTTCTTCCTTCTTGAGAAACTCCAAAATTAGTCTAAGATGTGCATCATGTTCTTCCTTGGTCTTCGAGTAGATCAAGATATCATCTTTGTATGGAAACCGAGATCATTAAATTTATCCTAAGTATGGTCTTAGCTACTCGGTTCATCAAGTCTTGAACACTGCAGGAGCGGTTTTGGCAATCCAAAAAGGCATCACTTGGAATCGTGTGACCATAGCGGGTCATCAAACGCCGTCCTATTGGGATATCCTCATCACGAACTCTGAGTTGGTGATTAACCTACCCCTAAGTCGATCTTCGAGTACAACTTGATCCTTGTAACTGATTTACATTAGTCGTCGATTTCTCGGAAAGTGGGTATCGATTCTTTTCTGTAAGTTGTTAAAGTTCACGATTAGTCGATACACATCCAAAAAAGAAGAGAATCTTTCTTTTTTACAAACAAAACCGGAAAGGCTCTCCCATGTTGCCGGCTGTGGAGGATACTTGGTCTTATGAATCATTTGTCAGAAAGTTCTTGTAGTTGAGCAGACAATTCTTCCATTTTGGAAGGTGCTTAATCCTTATTCGGGGCTCGAGTGCTAAAGGTGCAACATCTGGGACTTAAGTAGATTTGGAATTCATACTTGATCGTATCAAGGTGGGGTGGGTTAATCAGGTAATGTGTTCTGGAATAAGACTTCTGGAAAGTCCCGTACAGTCCACACGTCTTCGAGTCACTTATCCTTCGACTTGTCTTTGTTTTCTTTCATCGTAAACTACACCAGAAATAGTTGACAACCTTTCTCCATATACTTTTGGCCTTTTTTTGTATTTCACTATGATATTTAATACTCAAGTGTTGATTTTTATCCTTGTCACTTTTAATCCTCCTTAACACGATCAGAATTTGTTTCCGTAAGGAATACGCCTTTCTTCATCGCTCACAGACCATCATGAATTGATTCTTTTGCGCTAAAAACCAATCCATGCCTATGATAACGTCGAAATACTACCCATAATCTCTGGGAATCAGGCTCGATTATTTAAATGGATGTACTAACAACTCCCTAATGTACAGCCACGCCTAAGCAACTCCTCTCGCGCCGCGCGCGCGCCTGCGTCCAGTTCTGTCCGTGTACAACCTAGCTCGACAACGTAATATAAAGTCTAACGGCATTTAGGTATGATATCTAGCAATGCATTAAAAGTAAGTTGATACGGAAACTCTTTCGGACTCGAAATCAAATAACATATAAGCTATGATGATTGTTGAGAGGAATCCTACCCGTTTGACAGTGTTGGAACCCGGGTTCTGCGTCACCTCATCTTGACCATATATGCTTTGCATCTTGCATCAGGAACTCTTTGCTTATGTTCACACGTATTTTGGTTCTTGAATTTAGGACAATCCTTCACGGTATGCTCCTTGAGCACCTCACTCAAAACACGTAAATTTAACTCCCAGATTCAGCCCTGGATGGTCATTTGAGTAGATATAGTCACAAACCAATCTGCAATCCTGGCCAGCATGTCCAATCCTTTACCCCAGGTCGACACTTAGCAGTACATTGTCCTTCGTAGTATAGCTTACACCTATTATAGAAAGGAAGTGTTCCTTCATAACCATTCTTCTCATTATTACCAGCCATATAGGCTCTAGCAACATTCTGACCTCTAGTATTCTGTCGTTTGTGGGGTGGTTGTTACCCACGGTTGTTTCTTTAGTTGTTGTTCAATCTTCTCTTGTTCTCTGCATTTCTTACAGTATAGCCCTTCAACTTTTAATCCATCAAGTTATTGGAAATTCGAACAGCATCTTGTAGTTTTGTGGATTCTTCAGCAATTACATTCCCTGGATATTATCAGGAAGACCTTCAATGAATCTCTCTACCCGATCTTCCTCCTCGAGGACCATTTTGGTACACATGATGGTAAGTTCTTGGAACCTTTGAGTGTAAGTAGCCATGTCATTGTTCTTCACCGACAAATTCCACAACTCGGTTTCCATCTATTGGATCTCATTTCTCTGGCAGTACACTTCAGTTATTAGCTTCAACAGCTCTCTCCATGATAAAGCATATGCATCATCAGTTCCGATGGTTCTCTTGTAAGAATTCCACCAAGTTAATGCACTATCAAGTAAAGTACAGGTAGCATACTTTACTTGATATCTCTTTGGACAGTTGCTGATGTGAAACACAGTTTCCATCTTTTCACTCCATCTTAACAAACCAACCACACCTTCTGTTCCTTTAAAACTCAGTGGTTGACATTTCATGAAATCTTGGTAAGTACATTCACGAGCAACAGGCCTATCGCCTATTCCATTCACATTTTGGTTCTCATTACTATTACTGTTGTCGCCTCCATTGTTTCCATTTCCAGTACCATTTCCATTACCATTTCCATTACCATCTCCTCCTCTATTGTCATTCCTATTCCCGAGTTCAAGATCTCAGTTAACTCAACGATCCTCTAGAGCTGCGACCACACGTTGGTTGGTCATTTCTTCAATTGCAGCATGGGTCGTACCGGAATGAGTGTTAGTCATTGTTCTACATCACAAGACACAACCCATGGTGAGATTTTGAAACGAATACACGATTATTGATAGCGATAATTTAATACATGCTATGAAATAAAATATCATTACAACGATTGCCCCAAAGAATAAATAAACAATACTAAATAAATAGGCGCGAGAATTCAAAACAAGCTTTTTCATTTTCATGATAAAAGCATAATTCGGTTAAAACAAAATCCAAAAATAGGTACATGATTCCACAATTATTTCTAACTGCTAACATCTAGGACCTAACCATCAGGTCTAGTGTCATTACATGACTGGTACAACTTGTTTCTAAGGGCGAAGTTACAATAGTAAATTAAACCCAAAAATCTCTCAACATATGACTCCAACATACTAGTCTCCCCCGAGTATCATCAAAGATCCCTAAAATAACCTGATATTTCTAAAACTCCTCCTGTGTGAAGAAAGAGACATGTGAAGACGAAGGTTGTTCATACTGTGACTCCCTCCTCGATAACAATCATAGCACAATCCTATTGAGGTCTCCACCTCAAAAAATATCTATCTTATCAGATCATACTATCTCTTCTTTCACGCATAGCTATCAATGATAAGACTCCAACATCTCCTGAACAGTTCTTATTCACGACCAATCCTATCAATACGGGAACATCAGACAAGTGATGGTTTAAAAGTCAAGCAACTGCATCATCCAAGTCAATCGGCATATACTCTATGTGTTTTTTTTTTTAACCCTAACAATGGCATACTCTAGTTGTAGACGATTCCAGAAGAATCCTCTCCAGCTGGCTCTACAATCTCCTCCTCAACAATCGGTGTCGACATCGGGTTGATACCTACCTCAACCGTGTCTCCAGCCACTTAGAACTGTCAGCATTCATATTCCCTCGGTGTCATCCTCTTGACATCCCTAGGGCAATATCAACATGATCTCAACATAATTCCTTATCCCAATTATCCACTCAATATCAACCCCAGTCTCTATAGGATCATCACAGGTATCTCCTCTATGCTAGCCTCTAAACGAATATGAAATCTATATACCTCTTACGAGGTGGTATCATAGAGATCTGCTAAGGGTTACCACAACGTGGCGTAGATGGTTGGTATAGAATCAACCGGCGGATTATTACATCTCTTCGTGGATGGTACAGAACAAATAAATGTGCAGATGAATGCAGTGTGGTCTCTCTGATGAATATCTCTGATGACGGAATCTGATGTAAGTCGTAGGGTGGTTATACAAAGTAGATAATGGAGCAGCTCACCATCGACGATATGCCTGCTTAAGTCGTGTTGGAGCTCTCCTAGGAGGGTAACTCACTATCTAGGTGGTACTTATCTAGTACGAAGATCACAAGAGGGAACACTGTGATGATTGTCTGACTTTCAAGTATTGATGGTCCGGGAGTGGTTAAGGGAGTTGGTTTTGGTTCTAGAAGGAATATTGGGGTGATGGTCTGGAGTGTGTGTACGACGGGATGCATGCGCTACATGCTAATATGCGAGTGGGTAAAGGTCCAACTCTCTTCCTTGTAGTCAACAAATTACGTGGCTATGCACGCGCGCGGCGTTAAGATGGGGCAGGTAAGGTCGATCAAAAGGAATAGCCTCCTCCGAGTTTCGGTGATAAGATCGCTTGTTGGCACCCCCAATGTAAAATTATAGATTTCTCTTTTTTTCATTAAGTAAGGTTATGTACCGCGAAATTTACAAAAATTTACCTTTAATCTCAAAAGAAAGTTATTCTATAAACGACATTGCCTTACTTGTGTTATAGAAGCGTAAATAGCAGTATTTTTTATTTCATATTACTCTGTTTGCGAATATTTTCTATTATCACCTTTATGTCTAAAAAGATATTATAGAACTTGTAGCGGTAAAAGCCATATTTATCTCATATTTTAACGAAGCCATTTACTTGTATCACTTTATAAAACTATCTACATTCAAATTAATGACCATGACAACTTTTGACTGAATTCAACAAAGATAAAGTAAATTATATATACATACATATAAAAACAAATAACTAATAATGTTAAAAACACCATCATTATGAATACTTACATATTGCCCCACCTATTCTTTTTTTTGAAAACTATCACATACTACGTCCCAACATCTGATATATATATATATTTCAAAAGGAAAAGACAAGAAATAGTAAGGATTCCCTAATAGTATTAGGAATAGCAATGATAACAAAACAGTATTAGAATTTATCACTATGGTACAATAGTGGTGTAGTACCCTTTTCACATGCAACATCTCAATAGCCAAGTGAGAATTTTGTGTATAAGTAAGACCCATTCATGCACACTTTTAGTATAACCAAAACTTTAAAAATCAGAAGTAGGCAATACGGTTCAAGTTCGAGTTTCATCGACGGCAAGAGCCAAAAGGGCGTCGGGTTAAAAGGAGTAGCAACCAAGTGTGGTTCGAGCTTCTTACCACCGTCACTTTCCTCATCTAGTAAGATTGGACCTTTGTAAGTCGTTCTTGTAGCTTAACATTCATCATGCTATGTCATTTACCCTTGTAATAAACCAAAAGACGTCACGGCTTGGCAAGTAGAACGAAGACAGCCTCGGTTTTTGCAGTGACTAAACACCAACGAAAATTCTTATCCCTAGCAGCCATGCCGTAGGTATTATGTTACGCACGCTTGCTACAGACCCAGTCATGCTGCTCTATGGATAAAACACGAAGTTAATTGCGACTTGTAGGACACCATATCGTGCTGTGATAAAAAAATACAAGCAACGAATCAAAGACATGTGATTAACTTTAAACACAAATCTATAATACAAACAATGGTGGCACTAGGGATGCATGTAGAATACTAGGAGTGTTTTAATATAAACTTGCTCGATGATTCTCGCACCATTGGACCCCATGAAACCTTGCACAGTTTGATCACGAGGCCCAAACTCATGTTTACATGCACGCTGAGCCATGTGCAAGAAGTTTTTGGCAAGCTGGTGTTCACGGAATCCTTTAGGGGCCGAGAAGGTCGTTCATTATGTCTCGAGATTAGGTCCTTTCTCGTTGCTTAACATGAAAGGTCGTTTAAACTATGCAAAATAGATAGGTAGAAACTATTATTATATATTTTGTGGGTCTTGCTTGCTTACGAAAGAAAGAAAACCGAAAAACTGTGAAAAACAGTGAGTATAAAAACTCACTGTTGTTGCGTCTGTTGAGCAGCAAAAAGAAGAAGAAAAGAAGTAGGACATGTAATTTTATATATATATACATACGATGGGTTGTATGGTGAAGAAGAAAACACAAAACAAGTGGGTACAACCCACTGTTGGGCTGCGACAGAAACCAGGAAAAAGAAAAAGGGTGTAGACCATGGTGTTGTTGGTATTGTATTGTAATAATGCATGTGATACCTTATACAACTTGCATGTTATCATACTCTATAAAATTTAGACGTAGCAAAGTGGTTGAACTTGCATGTTTTCTAGTTCCTGAAATCGTTCCAGCCAAATCCAATGGGTTGGGAAATTCTTTATCGAGACAATAATTATTTCAACAAGTGGACAAATCTAAATAACATTTTTGTGATTACTTAAAATTGGTAACAACGAAAAACAAGTTCAAACGGGTAAAGTGAACTTAACGCGGTTTATAAAACTATTTTTGCCTATTCGGGTTTTAAACATGAAAAAGTTATAAGAATAAAAGAATTTAAAATATAAAAGTCAAGGGATTAAAAACGGTCATATAAAAGTTTAAAAGGTTAATTTGGCAATTTACTTAATTTGGAAAATAGAGGGACTAATATCCGTTGTTTTGAGACTTAAGGGTATTAATCGTAAATGAATAATCTTTATAAATAAATTGAACGAGTCGAGCAAAACCGTGGCATATAAACTGATAATTACACAAATTAATGAACGGCTACGATGTAAATAAATAAAAGCGATAAGAAAATATATAAAACTTAGTAACTTATGAATAATGATTATATTTTCTTTGGATGTAAATCTCATGGACTCGTAAATATAAGTTACGATGCGTAATAGTATCAATTCCTGTATAGATACTCATGGTTGTAAAGTCGTCCCTAGAGCCAACGGTTTAATCAACATTTTGAAAACGTAAAACGATAACTCATAAATGACCAGTGTCCTTGACGACCCATTTGCATAAACCACTTCATACATTAAGTATTTTTAGAATGTAAACTCAGACTCTGTCATAATTACTTAGGTGTTTGACTGAGTCACTTTTGACGTGCATTGAACCATTATCAGTTCCAGGCGACTAACCGACAAGGTGAGTTTTCATAGCCCCTACTTTACTGTTTTAAATCATCTTTTGGGGTGAGAACATTGCTTATTTTTAACAGTTGAACACAAGTACATTCACTGATTTACTATTGGGTCTAAGTCCCTATTCAACCCAACTTGCTATGTTGCCCAATTTATCATGAACCGTCAATTGCTTGACCAATTAGACTGGTTAAGCGAGCGCGAATGTTATGGATAGATCTATCGGGATTGACATCCCTGTTTGTCTTGGACTGACATTAGTCAAGCAAACACAGTTTCATTTGAGTCAGTTACGGATGTTGTGGGTTGAACATCTGCACGGGCTTATCTATGATAAATCATGTTAACGCTTCGGTGTCATGAGCTTAGACAATAGTAAATACTTTTCATTGTGATATATAGGATTACTATATTTCATGCTATGGTTATAAATCTTGTGGTTCATCACTATTACCAAATAACAAAACCTATGAACTCACCAACTTTATGTTGACACTTTTAGCAATGTTTTTCTCAGGTGTTCTATATTACGGTACATATGGAGTCTGCATTGGTATATTGGCATGTAGAGGTCTATCTCTCGTATCAAGTCCTCTTCACGCCATGAAGTCACAAACCCAAATCCAGTCTTCCGCTGCAGTGAAATTTAAGGGTGTGACAATTTGGGAACAAATGGGGGGACTTCAAATTTGGCTAGTAAAGAGGCCAATTCTAGTGGATCCTCATTCTGGAATGTGGGATCTAGTAGTATTATTACCACTATTGTTGAAAAAACTGATAAGATTGAAAAACTAATTAATGATGAAAAATTACACTTGTGGATGATGAGGGTAAACCTCTAGAAAAGCTTGATTATCTGGGTGATCATGATAGTGAGGATGAAGTTGAACCAGTTGATTACGACACATACGATGATGATATGTATGAAGGCTAGGAAATTCCTGACAATATTTAATCTATATGCGATAATTTGGATATCAAGTTAGGAGGTCGTAAAAAGAAATAGATTACTTAAAATTAGTGAGTCATTTGTAGTCTATTCACTTTGTATACCTTCCTGTAATGAAGTAGATTGCCTATGTAACAGGCGAAGATATAAGATTTACCCTCATTCATTATACTTAATTGTTTTTTAGAGTAATAAATTACCAGGGAAACCCTTTAAAAAAGTACTAATTAGAGTAATGAAACTTTTATTGTAAAGGATAAAACAAGATTGTACATACTGATACTAATATTTCACATTCTAGAAATATCTAAAGGGTCTGTTACAGTGTTGATACAAACAAGTATGTATACCCGCGCTTCGCTGCGAAAGTGGGCGTCGTTTTTTTGGGTGTCGTGGTTGATGTCGAAAGGGGTCGACTGAAATGGGTCTCGTGTTCTTTTTACAGATGTGTAACAATTATCAAATGCATAAAGATATGAAAAGTTAAAACAATATCTTGCAACTCCACTTCAATGTTGTGTGTGTAAATTATTGCAGGGAAGGTCAATGTGGGTGAATACATACATTGTCTCTTAACGGGTATGATAGTTTTGTGATATACTTTTAACACTTAATCATGCATCGCCAGAAAGTTTGATGCTATTTCTGATCGAATCAGAATTCTGAAAGTTACTACACTTAATAGAGATTGATCAATTCTTAAGATAAGTCAGCCTGTATTATTTGCCCATATGAGCTAATTAGTAATTACATGCTCAATGTTACTTAACTTTTGAGTTTATTTTTTTACCAAATTGACCCGGCACAAAACTCGAACCAACCGAGTATTTAAAAATAAAGGATAAAAGTATTTGCTAGCAGGTCTAACCCATTACCCAACCCCACCCATTGTATCACTTCTAATGAGAGCATAAAATTTAATTGCTATCGAGTATTACCATGTGCATTATCCACCTATATCGGTTCGAGGATTTAAGTAAAAGTATTTTAGATGCACATTTAAAACTAAAAGTGGCTAATCGGCTATACAACTTTCATTTTATTAGCAGCCAAATAGACAAAGACAACATATTAGCAGCTGCAATTTGCAAAGCTGCTTTGCCACTTTGTCAAAGATTACCCATTTCAAACGATCCCATACCAACCCGTGGCGTTCTTTTCTATAGCAGTGATTAAAACAAACTGAAAAATCCAAACACCCCCTGACGATCATTATATTCAACCCAAACCCAAAGTAACTAACATACAGGCACAAATTACATAGCCTATTTTTTACTGATCTTCGGCACTACAGATCTCAGGTAGAGAAGATACTTACTCAATATATTTCTGCGGCGTCCTTCACGCTTGTGGAACAAAGAATTTTTCCCTGATTTTGAAAGCTCCACTAAAACACATGCATCAAGCCTAAATCAAAACGGCTTAAAATTATATAACTGCAATACAAAAAATATGAAATTTTTAATAAAATAACTTGAAGGTATTCGTTTGACTGATATATCATTTCAAATGTTAAAATACAACTGATTAGTAAAAGAAAATAACATGATAAAGAACTTGCCTTAAAGAACGCACTGAAAAACATTGCAACATTCTGAATAACAGCCTGGAAAGAACACAAATATGACTGTTAGTTGGATCAGACACGTTAAGAATAAACATGAATTTACTTTCTGAAATAGCAAGTTCCTACCTGTTGCGTGTTGTAACCATTTACGTATGAGTTGGGTATATTCATACAAATGACAACAGAAACCTAAGTTCCATTATACATTTGAGATCATCTTCATACAAAACATTAGCACTTAAAATTAGTAGAACTCTTGAACAAAGTGGTTAACCATTTTGTTGTCAAAATATTACCCACCAAGATGGGTGTCTCCGGCTGTGGCTTAGACTTAAAAGATACCTTATGCAATGGTCAAAAGTGACACATAAAAGTTACCTCCACCAAGATCAAACATGAGCACATTTTTCTCACCAACGTTGGTAGCCTTCTTGTCAAGATCGTAAGCAATGGCAGCAACTGTTGGCTCATTAACGATACGCATAACATTCAGACCAGAGATGGCTGCCACATCCTTGGTAGCTTGACGATGTGAGCTGTTGAAGTAGGCAAAGACTGTAACGACAATGTTCTTTACGGTTGAACTAAGGAAAGCCTCTGTAACTTCCTTCATCTTGATGAGGACCATAGAAGAGATCTCCACACGGCAAGGGTCTTCTCCCTCAGACCTGCAGTTGACAGCGATCATATGCTTCTCTGCTGGTCCAACATCAGTAACATTAGCAACACTTTCTTGAAGCGATTGCCACGCCAATAGTGATCCTATTGTTTGTTTGAACAAATCCTGAGCATAGTAACTTATAGCATCCAGTTTGGTATGCATCCGTCTGTAAAATGAACCAACATTAGCCTTATGTGAACATTACTTGTCAACAACCACTACATAAATTTTAGTAGAACTGCTCACCAATTTATTTCGTTTCATATTTGCATTCTAACAGTACTTAAACTTATGTAAGCCGAAAAGTTTCAAAAATAAACCACAAAAAGTGAGCTTGTGAAACATAAGCCAAAAATCAAATAAGCCGTAAGCCGAAACAAACACCCCATAACAAAAAGTAAATAAACCTAAATATAATAAAATAGCAATAATAATTAACAAATAAATTAATATAAAATTATAAAATAATATAATCATTAAATCATATAAATTAATAATTAAAAATAAAAAATGAGTTTAAAATAAAGAAACAAATGAAATTCATCAATAATGATCGTAAAGAAGACTACACTCATAGTAGATTGCGTAGTACCCCAGCAAGCATCAACAATGAAACCGTCATCAAATCAGCGAGGGTAATAGGGCAGAGTCAATTAAACAAATGTATGTCGCATAGATGACAAAGTTTCTGGAAACCAATAAAAACACACATAGCAAATAGGCGACAGACTCTATATTGTAAGGCTCAAATTTGCTACTGTGGGAACCATGCGGAATAGTCTCCGTGGCTGCAACCACAACCGAAGTGTGGCTGCCCAACCAAGATACGGTTGTCCGTAAATTTGTGTAACCACAAAAAACATAATCGCGGAAGATTATCATCATCACCTTTATTGTTTGCTCGAGTATGAATAAGCAAAAGGCAAACGCAAATATAGAAAGTAGGAGATTGATTAATCAGCATATGAATATGGATTAAATTACTAATAGGCATAGCGATGATCAGATTACTAAAAATGGCAAATATTTCTTTTAGGCATACTAACATAGCAAATAGTATAAGCATGCTAGTTCCATATTGGCAAGTATTATAATCATTCTAAGGACTATTTTTGTGTGTTTGCATCTTGGACATATTTTAGATCTTGATATTTAAATTTAAGTTGTGCTATGTTCATGTTAAGAAGCAACGGATCGCCGAGTTTGCAAAATCCAATACAATTTCCCCTTCAACAAAACCCGAACCAAGAGAAGACACATTAGCCGCATACTGAACCCCTAAATGACTACCAAACTATTGCTCTTGTGAATTAATAAGCAACCCGGGCTGTTGAATTTTGACATTGCCACTAAAAAGAACTAAAGGCATTATAAGCAACATTGTGCAATCTTAATTATTTTAAAACAAAACACAAAAAACAAACGGAGGACACATATTATTAGTGCAAACCCGAATTTAAAACTTGATTTCAATTTATAGGAAAAAAAATTTAAAACTTACCACAAACCAAATTCTGTGAGGACTTTCCTCAAACACAAGGTAGGCACCAATCCATCCACCCATGAACAACATATATTCGGTGGTCTTTGGTGGTCCTTTACCTCTACCACATCTTCTAGCACACCTGGTTTGGAGATTTAGGGTTATTACCACTTTCTGACACCAATATGATAACAATTTATTTTTTCAAAATTACTAAAAGAAGAGATAAAAAATATGATAACATATGTTGTCTGATTGTTTAACAATCGAGAAAAAAAAACCCTAACCCTAACTAATAGAAGAGATAAAAAATACTTCAATCGAGAAAAAAATATTAAGAAACTATCTTCATCAATACAAACTAATCCAAACCAAACCCCTAAATTTCATGTACACATTACAGAACCCCTAATTTCAACCCAAAAATTAATTAAAAAAAGTAAAAAAAAATAAAAACTTACACTTCATTGATTGACGAAACTTGTAACGCCACTCATGTTGTCACTCCACAACCACCGCCACAACGAAACCCCAAAAAACCATGATCTAGGGGATATGATAGTAGATTTAGGAATGAGAAGATGAGCCAATGATTTTAGAGAGAGAGAGCAAGAGAGTAGAGATGTGTGAGATCCGGTATCTTCTAGAGAGAGAGAAGAGAGATACAAAGAAATGGAACGGTGCATAGAGGAGAAGAAAGACACGTATGTAATGATGTGTCCGGGGTCGATAAAAAGGAAGAAAAAAAAAAGAAATCGGGTCGGGCGGTTTTATCAGTGAATGCATTTAATGTTGCCTCGGGGCAACGATCTTGATGGTTAAATAGTTAAATATATAGTATAATAAGGTTTGCATCGAAATCTATGAAAGAATAATTCACATGGCAAACATTTCCATTATTGAATGTATTATTCCATTTTCACATTAGCATTTAAATCTTCATATTATTGAAAACATTGAAAAACATGAAATGTTTAAAATCCTATAAGTACTTTGTTGAAGTAATTTTTTTAACTCGGATTAAAGCCAAAGATCTTTCGGACGCTAGGCAGGCCGGTCCTTCGGTAATAATATTCTTCAAGTTGATTTAAGATTCACTTATGTTTTTATAATTTTTAACACAATTTGTTGTGTATTTTCTTTTTTTCTTAGGGTTGTTGGTCGTTTGAGTTGGGAGCTTCCTACTGTAAATTTGCAAGAGGATATCTGGGAGTGTGGATTTTATGTCATGAAGTGGGTGCTCGACTTTGTGCTTAAATATCAGCATGATGATTTCCCGAATATAATAAGTACTTGTTAAAATATCTTTGAATTTTCTTTTTTTATACCGAATGCTAACTTGTAGATGTGGCAAACGGGTCGGTCAGGTCATGGTTCAAACATGCCATGGGTCAAACGGGATATGGGTTAAACGGGTCAATAAAGAATCGGTCGAATGGTCATTGGTCAAACGGGTTGGTTTTCATGTTTGCCATAAGATCTTATGATTCAAAGACCTTATTATATGTTTACATGATTGTTTACGTCTTGATTATTGAAATGTAGTGTACTCTCTTCATGCATAACAATAGTACATGCACCATTTTGAAGTAATATATAATGGTTAAACTACATGAAAAAGGATATGCATTATGAGTTTAATGGCGTATAAACAAACTTAGGAGCAGTATAGCCAAGTATTTTAGTTATGTTATGTCTTTGGATTAGTATAGCCAAGTTTATTGTTGAAAGATACTAGTTTGTTGGATGAATGCTTATTTGTGGTCAAGATCAAAACTCTCACTTTTGTTTAAATTCCTGTGTTCTGAATTGTATCGGTTATGTCTACGTAACTGAGTTTTTTCTACATGAGCTTTTATTTTTTGGTTTGTTATTCTCAATTACTTTACTATTTTCTTAAGTCAGATTGTATTCTACTGATCTTGTGTGAACAACATATTTGCCTTAATGTGTTGGTATCTAATCATATATTGGTGTTCATTTTTATTGGTATCTACGCATATCTTGTGTTAACAGCATTTATAATGTTGGTTATGTAGTTCATATCAACTGTTGCAGCAGTGTGTTTGGTTATGTCATACAGGTCGTTTGGTTTTGCCATACTAATATGCTCAATTCTGTCATAGAGGGTGTTTGGGTCTGCAATTCAAATCGATAGTAGCATGTTGTTTCTGGTTTTCGTTTGTTCGTGATACAGTATTTGCTGCAAGTTTCTGTGATGTCCATGTCATTTTCTAGCTGAGTTATTTTAAGTGTACAGAGGGTCTGCTGTTCTATGGTTATTGCACCTTTCTGTCTGGTGAGTGTAGGTGTCATGATCTATAAGTTTAGGAGTAGCTTCTAAGAAATTGTTTCTGAGTTTCAAAAAGTTTCGGGTTTCTGTTACACGTAAATACGAGAATAATCAGCATAACACTTATTTATTTATTGTGCTGCATATAGGTCCCGTGGGGTGATGACAGGTCGTTATATTTAAGTGAGCTGGATGCTGTCGTCAATGCCTGGTTTTCATTGTGGCGCGACTTTGACTGATGAGGTATGTTAATGTATAAAATTCATCATGCCATGTTAAACTATCCTTGTAGATACTGATTTAGTTCGTTTGTAACCATTATAATGTAATATTGATTAATGTCAAAGGATTTGAAACTTAGTAATTTTATGTTGTGTTGACAGCGGGTAACAATGACAGCAACAACGACAACCCCGTAATGAAATGGTTCCAAAGGTCATAAGTGGGAGTCGATCTCTGCCTATATATTTGCAACGAAGCAGCTTGGATTTTCGGATAGTAGGCGTTTTTCACTTGAACTTATTTCGGTTTATGACTTAAATGTTGACTTTGTCGAAGTTATTTGTACTAGAACATTATTATGTATGGTAATGAAGGCAGTTATGGTATGATTGATTTGTGGTAATGAAGGCAATTCTTGTTTGATTAATTTCTGGAAAAACCTGCACTTTTATGGTATGATTAAATTCTGGGAAAATGGAATATTGTGCAGGTGCTTAAAAAGTTTATCTTTTCATTGATCGGTTGCACCGATCTAATGTCTAAAAGAACCACCAAAAACTACGTTAAATAGATCGCTTATTATGTCTGTCAAATTACCGTTCTATATGTAATCTTATAAAGATCGGTTCTTAACCGATCTATATGTCGGACCACTCAAATAGATCACCCTTTGTTAGAACGGTTGGTTACCGATCTATATGAGGCATTTTCACCGTTCTTTTTAGGCTTTTCTGTAGTAGTGATCATTGCTTACGTGGCTTTCCATGTCCGCGCTTCACCACCTCAACACCTTCATCTTCACTTTCCATGTCCACACGACTGCCATGCTGACGTGGTCGCGGCCCTTGAGTCTTTACTGATGGATGCTTGTTTATGTCACTATATCCATGATACAAAAAAAAAATTCAGCCGCTGCCGTGTGACTTTTATGTGAGATACTTGAGGAACCAAATGACTAAAGACCCAATAGTCCCATTTGCGAAAGGAAAGAAGGGTTTAAATGGCGATTAGAGCGGAGGGAGTGGTCGGCTGTTAGCCTTGCGCGAGAAAAGGCCATGGCGCACCACTCCGTGGCTCGCGCCAAGCATTCTCGCGTCGTGGCTAACAGCCCATGCGAAATTTAAATTTTTTTTTTTTGCTTTTTTGTGTTTCCTGTGTGTTTGTGTGTGTGTATGTTTCTGTTTTTATGTTTGTATTTGATGATAAAGCTTTTGTGTATTTTTGTCCATGGCTGCGTGTTCTATGTACAGGAAGAAGAAGAAGAAAGAAGACAGGGAAAGAGAAAAGAGAGTGTTTTTTTTTAAACTTGTTATTTTAAGTTGACATTTTATCCCTCATTGTTTATTTCTTTTTACATATTATGCTTTTTATTTTTATGTAACATTTTTTTTTATTAATGTAATATTTTTAATTTCAATGAATTTTATTTTTAGTTATATAAATAAGTGTATTTTAAAAAAATTAAAAAAAATAAAATAAAAAAATGATATGGCACCGGAATTCTAGTGTCAAACCAATGCCACTGAATTCTGGTGCCATAACATTTCTGGTGTCAAACTCTCTTTTGCTCACGTGACACCACTTTTTGAGTTTGGCACCACCACTCCCAATGCTCTTAAAGATTAAAAACTTGGTGAAAGATATTCTTTCACTGATGGATGGTCAAATCTCGTTAAAGATGCTTATTTGCAGTTTGGCACCACCACTCCCAATGCTCTTAAAGATTAAAAAGTTGGTGAAAGATATTCTTTCACTGATGGATGGTCAAATCTCGTTAAAGATGCTTATTTGCAGTATGGCGATATGCTAATTTTTTGGCTCATTAATGATTCCGCCTTCAAACTGAGGTTTCATATTGTAAATGAGTGTGAATCTTTTTCACACTCGTTTACCGTATAAAACGTCACTTTGAAGGCAGAATCATTAACGAGACTAAAATAAGCTTATCGCCATACTGCAAATCAGTATCTTTAACGAGATTTAACCATCCATCGGTAAAAGAATATCTTTCACCAACTTTTTTAATCTTTAATCTCCATTTAAACCCTCCTTTCTTTTCGCAAATCGCAAATCGCCATACTGCAAATCAACTTTGAAGGTGGTCTTTCAGATCTTGAATGGGCGAGATTTAAAGCAATATGAAGATACTGTTTTACGGAGATGTAATATGACTATATGAGCAAAAGGAGATGCCCTAGCTCTTACTTAAAACATGAGTGAAGTTAAAGGTACACAAATTTGCTTGATGGAATCATTTGTATATACATGAATAGACAAGGCACATGTCTATAGAATTATTGGTTTGATATCTTTAATATAATGTCTAATATTTGCTCTATAGAAAATGCTTACAAAAGTAAAATTTTAAGATTTCAGTTCTCTAGAATTTATTTCAAATTTTTTTAATGAATTAAAATTATAAGACTTGTTAACAAGATAGTATGTAGTAGATTTCAGTTAGTGATGAACTTTTTTTACACTATTAGTCTATATTTTTACATTATATGCCCAAGTAAAAATTTAACTCATTTGTATTTTAACAGTATATACATTTGACATTACATTTTAAGTTTATAAACCTATAAACTGCATGCATATGGATGCTTAAAATAAATATTCACAATTAGAGTTTCATCTCTAAAAAAGTAAACCAACTAAGATGATAGTGACAAATTAAATTTCATATATATAGTAAACTGTAGTAAAGTTTAACAAAAGTTACCTATATGGAAGATAAAAGAAATAATTGAGTACGTAAATTATTTTTTACTGTGGAAATATGCCTAACATTTATAAGTGCATTATTGTGGCTTTTATTTATCACATGCTAGAGACTCAATGTGCCCTACATGTAGAACTCAAAATAGAAGTGATTTCCATTTATATCTAAAGGCTCTCTTGACGTAAAAAAGTTAGCTACAATTATAAATTTATAATAAGGCGAGTGAGACATATCACATTATTTGACCTACTAGAAAACTAGGTAAAGTGTTAAGCCAATAACTTTCTTTGAAAATTGTTTGAATGCGTATTCCATTTGTCATTAAAGCTTTTTTTTTCTTGTAGTGTGCTTGGCGTTAAATTCCCTTTTGTCCTAAGGGGAAAAAAATTACAGGAATAGTTTGTCTCAGTAGTTCTTTTCATTCTCTATGAAATCATAACTCTAAAAAAATTAAAGTTACATTTGAGGACTAGCAACAGCTAGAATGAATTAATAACGGGGACGGATATCGAGTTACAAAGTTGACTAAAACGATCAATCCATCTAAGAAAATTTTCTCATTCATTCGATCGAACACACAAATTGAATGATGAGAACTTTAATGCTTTATCTCATTGAAGAGAACTCTTTTAAATTTGGGGCCATATTATGTTTGAGGAGGACATTGTTTCCATGGTTCCGATGAGACCATAATGTTGACTGCCACATCTAAGAATTGAGAGCGTCCAGGTTTGTCGATAGACGTGCTTGATCAGCCATGTGACAGCATCGTATCATGAAGGTATAAATCTTATCTTATAAAATATTGATGCATTCCTATGACGTGAGGCTTTTAACGAGTCGAGTGAAAATAGTCTAACCTAAACGTAATTTTAATCGTTCCTTGAACCCAAAATTTGCTCCACAGTAAAAATCGGTGTAAGTAACATAACGTCAACACAATATCACAACTAAGAGCATCTAATACGGTAAACCTTTCTAAAGGTTTATAATTATGTTGTTATGACATTAATTTATAAACCTTTTAATTTTATAAACATATCCTCACTATGTATAAACATTTTCAAGTTTTATAAACATCTCACATAATTCAAGTGTATTAAATTATAAAAAGGTCTAATAACTTACACCTCTTCATGCCAAACAAGCTTGAAATAGATGTTCACTATGATTTATAAGTTTTTAGACTATTCATAATTTTATAAACCTTTTTATAAACCATTATAGTGAATGCTCTAACACTGAATCGCATTTTATGTGCACTTATAGCGTAAAATGATGGAGCCACTAAAACACTTAGAGCATCCACTATGATAAACCTTTTGTAAAGGTTTATAAATTAATACATTAATAATTCTTAAACTTTTTGATATTATAAACCTACATCCACTATAGTATAAACATTTTCAACTTCATAAAATGTCTTATATAACAAATGCATTAAATGCATTTAATTTATAAAGAGGTTCAAGAATTCGGACATCTTCATTCCACATAGACATGAAATGAGTGTCCACTATGGTTGAAATGAAACATAAACCTTTTCGTGTTTATAAACTTTTTCATAAACCCACCATTGTGGATGCCTTTAGAAAAAAAAACCAACACACACAAATTCAAATATGTTACCAAAGTATTTAGTAAGATAATTAAAAGAATGACTTTGTGATACATAGAGCTCTTTACGGTTACCAAAACGATTTTTTTTTTTGAACGGCAACTTTATTAAAAGAAAACTAGCAAGGAGCTAGAATTACAAAGAAATTAAAAAAGGGTGTCCTCAAACGTTACATTCTATTAATTAACGAATACACAAAAAGAAATGTACAAACTAGCATCCCCCTCGTCTCTATTTTAGATGAAGGGGGTACAATTCCTATTGAATATGATTTCATATGACGTTTACATGCTTGGCTTGCAAGCCAAACAACTAGTTTCCTAATCTAAGTACAATCCTAAACTCTATTTAAACTGAATACAATTAAAAAAAACCCCCCCCCTTTTTTTTATTTTTGTCTAACCCTCCTAAAAGGGTGTTTGAGAGTGTTTATTAAATAAATTAGATATTATATTTGAGAACGGATAATTAGATGTTACAAAAAGTCATTGGGGGAAAAAGATAAAAGTGTTTGGATTTAGATTATCACTCCGTTTATTAAGTTTTTTTAGTGTTCAGCTAATTAGATTATTCCATAACTTAGTGCATAAATTGACGAAAATAGACATTACATAATTGAGTTATTGAAAAATTATGAAATATTATGTTCTTCATCATAAATTTAGCATATAACATTTTTAATTATTTTTTAGATTCTCAAATTTATAATAACCCGTAATAATATACAAATTACTAGCTTCCGCCAGTAAAAAGTATACAAAACATGCATGATTACCCGCGAGTTACTGCGGAGCGTTATTTTTTTTTATTTTAAAAAAAAAAAAATAATATATATTTATATATATATAATATATATAATATATATATATATATATTATATATATATATATATATATATATATATATATATATATATACTGGCTTAGCATAGGCGGTTTTTAATTGCATAAGAGCTGAACCTTCCGCGCGTTGCGGCGGGGCTTGTTTTGTGCGATTTGATTACGTAGGTCGCGCCTTGCCGCGGGGCATAATTTTTCGCGAATTTGTTTCGAATGAATATTGAGTGGAAATTTGTCCACGCGTTGCGGCGGAGCTGACTTGTATGTAACACAAGTTTTTTATTTCGCTGACCATTTTTTTAAATCACGGAATATTAAACTTAACATTTTTCTATAAAATTATACGTATGTCAAAAGCATTGCAATATTGTGCTCGTTTTGTTCGTTATTCGAAGATCTTTCCGCGGGTATTTTTTTATCTGAGTGAATCGGTGGATACGTGTTATATATTTTATAAATACAATTTATTATATAAAAAACTCGTAAATAGTTAAAAGTCGAGGGTACGTTTTGTAAATTTTCTTTTTTATTTTATTTATATTAGACTTCAACATTTTTTGAAAATCGTGTGTATGTCGAAAACATTGCAATATTGGGCTCATTTTGTTCGCAATTCGAAAATCTTTTCGCCGGTTATTTTTTGATCTGGAATGAGTTAGGGGGGAGAGGAGGGGAGGGGGGGTCGTTTGATATGCGGTATATATTTGATAAATAAAGTTTATTATATAAAAAAGTCGTTAATAGTTAAAAGTTCAAAGTTTGTTTTGTAAAAAAAATATAAAATATATTTTGGGCAGGAAAAAAGATTCTTTCCTAGCTTGGGCCTTTGGTAGGCTAACTTTGCAAACGGGGTAAAACACGTCGAAACGACGTCGTTTTATTCCTCCATAGTATATAGATATAATTAATAGATCCACCTTAGAATTATTTTTACATTTCATAAACGCTTTCAATATACACCATCTTATCTTCATCTAACCTACAAACTCCTGTTGTAAAATCGCAATCACAATTCTTCAAAAACACTATTTTCTCATAAAACCTTCCCAACAATCATCAAATCATTACGACAAAAAGTCAAACTACAAATACGTGGGTAAAAGATATAAATACTCTATATAGTTATCATTATAACTTATTCTACTCTCTACTTCATTATTTCTAATAATACATAACTAAAATGGTTTATTAAGGATATTTTGGTCGTTTTTAACATCTTCGTCTTCTATTTTTATTAAACCCAACCAAACACCATAAGTTCTCGATGAAGGCATGATCGTATGATTATGTACCATTTTTATTATTTTCAATCACCCTTCGATTTTTAACCATGATCTCTAAACTACGTTTTTGAATTTTAACAATCTAAATTCCTTTTTCCTTTTTGTTTGAATCCTATTATAACCCCTGAAATTGGGATTAATCATTGATTGATTAATCTCATATCGAGTGTGTTAGGCGGGTTTCTCATCTTGGGTTTTTGTAATTTAGATCTGTTATTCTCCTCTTCAAATCGATTCCATTTCCGTTTCCGATTAATCCCTGCCTCCATTAAACCCTAGCTATTTTCGATTAATAGACCTCCCTTCAATCCAAAGATGGGTAGCTTTCGTTCAAAAGAAGATGATGTGTCAAAGATTTCGACTTCGATTTTTGTTACAAATTTCCCGGACTCCTTCTCTGCTAAGGATCTATTCCACTCATGTAAGCAATATGGTCACGTGGTCGATTCGTTTATTCCAACAAAGAGGACAAAAGATGGTAAGCGTTTTGGATTTGTTCGATTTATCAATGTCTTTAATGTGGAGAGATTGGTAAATAACTTATGTACGATTTGGGTGGGTCGATCGAAATTCCATGCTAATGTTGCAAGATTCAAAAGAGAGTACATGAAGGGAAGTGTTAACGTGGATAAGACTAAGAATGAATCGAATAAAAGGAAGTTTGATGGGTCTCATAAGAATGTGGAAAATACAGTTATTGGTAAATCATTTGTGTCTGTGGTGAAGACTAGCCGAATGCCAATAGATAAGGAATCTCCTCCTGCGATTGTCCTTGAAGATGATTGTTTGAATGCGAAGGATCTCACTCTGTCGTTGATGGGCAGAGTCAAAGAGATGGCCTCTTTAGTCAATCTTAAGAAGGCGCTTTGTAATGAAGGTTTTGATGTGGTTAAGATTAGCTATTTGGGAGAACTTTGGGTATTACTCGAATTCGAGACTGCGAAGGCTAAAGATTCATTTAGGGGTAATGTTGGTGTGGGCTCTTGGTTTTCGGTCATTAAACAAGCTTACGCCGAGTTTGTTCCTGAAGGTAGATTGGTTTGGGTGGAATTGGACGGTGTTCCGTTTAAATTCTGGTCGGGTCCTACTTTCAAACGTATTGCTGCTAAATGGGGTGAGTTATTGGATGTTGATGATTATGATGAGTCGAATCTTCATTCCAAAAGAATTTGCATTCTTTCTAAGGTTTGTGAGCACATTCACGAGAGCTTCAAAATTGTTTTTCGGGGTAAGGTTTATTGGGTGCGCGCAAGTGAAGTTCTAGGGTGGACTCCTGAATTTTCCGAAGAGGAGGAGGAAGACGAATTATCAGTGGAGGATAACAATGATGGCAGAATTAATGATCTCGAGGCAAATAATGGCATTGATGAGAGTGACGTGGAGGAGGTGCTTGAAACACTGTTTGATCAACCTGATGATCAGAAGGACAAACACTCGGAAGATCCTTTTGGTTTATACCCTTTATTGAACAAAGAAAATATCGAATTGGCACGAAAGGTTACTGAAGAAGATCATAGTTTGTCTCATCCGCCGGGTTTCACTCCGGAGGAGGGTTTGAATGAAGGTAATACTGTTAATCTTGACATGAAGGACTACGGAGAAAATGAGAGAGATGACAATTCGTTTGTTAACCTTGAAGATGGTAAGGATAATTCTGAGTCGGTAAACAAAAATTCAGAATCAAAGCGTTCGGGTCACTCTAAGTACTCTGTTCTGCCGCGAACGGGGGGTTCTATTTTAAATCTTATGGAGGAAGTTGTGAAGGTGGGCCAAACTATGGGTTATAACATGGATGGGTGCATCAAGGATATCACTGAGATCATTGAATCCCAAGGAGAATTTGGGGTTAATCGATGAATTTTATGTCTTTGAACGTTCAAGGCCTCGCCCAAAAGGCCAAAAAAGATTGGGTAAAGGAGTTGTGTGTTAAAAATAAAGTGAATTTTGTGGGTCTTCAAGAAACTAAGATGGGGTCTATTGATCTAAGTAGTGTGAGGTCTTGCTGGGGTAATTCTAATTTTGATTATGTGCATAGTGATTCCGTTGGTAACTCGGGAGGGATCTTGTGCATTTGGGATCCTAATTCTTTTCGGAGGAGTAGCTTTACGAGATCGGACTATTTTGTCATTGTTCGAGGTGTGTGGTTGAAATCAGGGATTGATCTTATGATAGTGGTTGTATATGCGCCTCAAGAGGCTAAAGAAAAGCGTATGTTATGGGATTATTTGGCTCATGTGTCGAATCAATGGGTTGGTAAACTTGTTATGATGGGCGACTTTAATGAGGTGAGATATAAATCGGACAGATATGGTTCGAATTTTAATGCTCACGACGCTGAGATTTTCAATTCATTCATATACAACGCGGGTCTTGATGAAGTCCCTTTAGGAGGAAGTGCTTATACCTGGTGTCTCAAATCTGCTTCTAAAATGAGTAAATTGGATCGATTTTTTGTTTCCGAAAATTTGTTGAGCATGTGTCCTAATATCACTGCTATTACCTTGGAGCGGTTTATTTCAGACCATCGTCCTATTTTATTACGTGAAGTCAGGTATGATTACGGTCCTATTCCTTTTCGATTCTATCGTTACTGGCTGGAAGTTGATGGTTTTGACAAGTTGGTTAGGGATTCTTGGAACGTGGCTCCTGTTAACAAGAAAAATGCCATCCGAAACTTCATGGGTAAACTTAAATTTCTTAAAGACCGTATTCGGAGCTGGCTCTCTATTCATAGGTCGAATTCGCGAGGTGAGATCTATTTCCTTAAAGAGGAGTTGCGGTCTTGTGATGAGGTTATTGATAAGGGAGATTGCTCGAATGAGGTGGTCCATAAACGTACGGAGATTCTCAACAAGATTCATCAGGTAAATAATATTCAAGCTTCGGAAATTGCTCAAAAAGCCAAGATTAAATGGGCAATCGAGGGAGATGAAAATGTGAAGTTTTTTCATGGTATGCTAAACAAGAAGCGCAATCAATCTAATATTCGGGGTATTATGGTGAATGGGACGTGGGTCGATGACCCGGTTCAGGTGAAGCGTGAATTCTTTGAACATTTTCGGGGTAGGTTCGATAAACCATCAGTGAATCGAGCGTGTATTGATACCCCTTTTCCTGTCTCCCTATCGATTGATCAGAAAGAGGATATGGAACGCAGGATTTCTAAAGAGGAGGTTAAAAGGGCTGTGTGGGATTGCGGCGTTGATAAGTCTCCGGGTCCGGATGGTTTTTCATTTAGCTTTTACCGTCATTTTTGGCCTGTGATTGAGAAGGACGTGTTCGAGGCTGTTGACTATTTCTTCATGTATGGTGAAATACCGAATGGATGTAACTCGAACTTTATTGCTTTGATTCCTAAAATCCTTGATGCCAACATGGTTAAGGATTTTCGTCCTATAAGTTTGATCGGGAGCTTATACAAGATTATTGCTAAAATCTTGGCGAACCGATTAGTTGGTGTGCTTGGTGATCTTGTCAATGAGGTTCAATCAGCTTTTGTGGCGGACAGACAAATCCTAGACGGTCCATTTATTCTTGATGAGGTTCTTCAATGGTGTCGTAGGAAGAAAAAACACGCTCTTATTTTCAAAGTTGATTTCGAGAAAGCTTTTGATTCGGTCCGCTGGGATTTCGTGGATGATGTGTTAAATAAATTTGGTTTCGGTGAAAGATGGAGGACTTGGATTCAAAGTTGTCTTAGATCATCCAGGGGGTCCATTCTTGTCAACGGTAGTCCTACGGAGGAATTTCAATTTTTTAGAGGTCTTAAACAAGGTGATCCTTTATCCCCTTTTTTATTCATTCTTATTATGGAGAGCTTGCATATTTCTTTTCAACGTGTGGTAGATGCGGGTTTGTTTACGGGGATCAAAATTAATTCCATGGTGAATTTGTCTCATTTGTTTTATGCGGATGATGCAATCTTTCTTGGCCAATGGAGTGAGCTCAATATCGATTCGTTAGTTCGAGTTTTGGATTGTTTTTTCCGGGCTTCTGGTCTTCGTATTAACATGTGTAAGAGTAAGATTATGGGTGTTAACGTTGAAGATGGGATGGTTAAAAACGCGGCTTCTAAACTTGGGTGTCTTGTCCTTAAGACTCCATTCACTTATTTGGGTACGAAAGTTGGGGGAAATATGTCAAGGAAGCAAGCTTGGAAAGAAGTGGTGGACAAGGTGTTATCTCGTCTTTCTAGATGGAAGATGAAACTCCTTTCAATCGGAGGCAGACTCACTCTTCTTAAGTCCGTGTTAGGATCTATGCCAATCTTCCATATGTCCATTTTTAAGGTTCCCTCGAGTATTCTTAAATCTCTTGAATCTATTCGTAGTCGGTTCTTTAATGGCCAGGATCCGAAGAGTAACAAAGCTTCTTGGGTAAAGTGGAACAAGGTCCTAACTCCGAAGGATAAAGGGGGTTTAGGGGTATCAAGCTTGTTTGCCCTTAATAGAGGTCTCATGCTCAAGTGGGTTTGGCGGTTCTATTCTCAGAAATGTTCCTTATGGACTAAAGTGATTAAGGCTATTTATGGGGAGGACGGGAATTTGAACAAGGATGTTTCTGGTGGAGTTCGAACCTGCTGGACATCGATAGTTCACGAAGTAAGGGTGTTACAAGGTCGGGGTATTAATGTTGCAGATTACATCCGATTGAAGCTGGGGAATGGGGAGAACACGCGGTTCTGGGTCGACAATTGGTATGAAGGCGGTGTCATCAAAGAGCTGTTCCCACGTATGTTCGCTCTTGAGTTGAATAAGAATGCTACTGTTAGTTCGAAATTGAATGCGTCAAGTTTAGATAACTCATTTCGAAGAAAAGCGAGAAGTGGAATTGAAGAGATGCAACTTAACTCTTTGGCTGAGATTTCTCGGATGACTACTCTCGTGCCTTGCGAAGATCGTTACGTTTGGACGTTAGAAAGTGATGGGGTCTTTTCGGTGGCTTCAATTCGAAAGGAGATTGATGGGAATCGGTTTCAGGATGTTAGTTTGCCGACTAGGTGGGTTAAATCCGTGCCAATCAAGGTGAATATCATAGCTTGGAAAGTCAAATCTAACGCGCTCCCAACGCGTTTTAATATCTCTCGTCGTGGAATGGATATTGATTCGATTGTTTGTCCCATTTGTAATGCCGGTGTGGAATCGACAAACCATATTTTCTTTCAATGCGTTGTAGTGAGACAGATTATGCGTAAGATATCTTCTTGGTGGAATATCGACTATTCGGATGTGAATTCTTACGAGGAATGGCGAGTTTGGTTGGTTTCTATTCGGATTCAATCCAAACTCAAAGGCGTTCTTGATGGTGTATACTATGGTTTGTGGTGGTATATGTGAAACTTTCGCAACAAGCTTCTGTTTGATAAGAAGATCCTTGAAAAGGCGCTGATATTTGATAATTTAGTTTCTAGTTCTTTTTATTGGTGTAAATTCAGATGTAAAGAGTCGTTCAAGTGGGACGATTGGCTTAAGAACCCTTATATTGTTCTTGTTTGATCTAGCTCCTTGCTAGTGTTTTAATAAATCGCCGTTCAAAAAAAAATTATTTAACGAGAGACGTGAGACAGTTTTTTGACAAACCATATAGATGATTTTTGCACTTCTCTCAACTTTTTATTTGGTTGAATCTTGAAACTAGACTAGATTCTAGAAAAAATATTGATAATCGGTAATGTTTAATAGTAATCTCGTTTCACTCTAACAAACAATATGCGAAACTTAATGTTTGTCTACTTCAGAAAATGTTAAGGGCCGTTTAGTTGGTGGATTTTTTTCCTGTTTTTCCGTTTCTAAATTCATAGAGAAGGGAATTGTTTTTCTTCTCTAAAAAAGAGGCGAGAATTTTAAAAATCCGTTTAGACGGAGTTACATTTTTCTTTTCTTTAAAAAATAAAAACTTATGAAAATGTATAAACCAAAAAATTTTAAAAATAATTAAAAACGCCGGTTAGAATGAACGGAGGAGGATGATACGAGAGATGTGTATATTTGATGTTTTATAGATTTCATTTTTTTTATTAAGAAGAAAATGAGAAAGAAAAAAGTAGGATTTATAAAATGGACTTGTCAATTTTTATGTAAAAATGTTGAAAAAATCTGAGAATGAAAATTCTACTTTTTTGAAGAATGTTGAAAAAAATTGGAGTAAAGTACATTTTTGATCCTTGTGGTTTGGTGCGTTTTTCACTTTTGGTCCAAAATTAAAAAATGTTTTTGTTTTAGTCCAAAAGTGATACTTTGGTTTCACTTTTAGTCCAAAAGCATGTTTTTTTGGTCCTTGTGGTTTGGTGGGTATTTCATTTTTGGTCCAAATTTTCAACATGTTTGGACTGAAAGTGAAACAAAAGTATTTATTTTGGACTAAACCAAAACGTTTTTGAATTTTGGACCAAAAGTGAAAAACGTACCAAACCACAAGGACCAAAAATGTACTTTACTCAAAAAATTGCAACTAAACAGATTTTCAATATTTTCCTTTTCACATGAAAAATTTCTTGAAAAAATGAGATATTTTTTAAACAACTAAACGGCCCTTTACTTTTTTTGCAAAGTTGTTTTTCGAAATCAACTGAGCTTCACGCATGAAGTTTGAAGAGGCGATTCTACTATAAAAGAAACTAAACGAGATTAAACTCAACTGAAAATAAAAATAACATTGAAAACCAAGATGGTTTAAACTGCTAATTTTTTTTTTGAACAGCGGATTTTATTAAGAAACTAGCAAGGAGCTAGAATTACAGAGAAATCAAAGAAGGGTTTTTCCAATCTTCCAATCCTGAACGATGCTTATAATCTTAGACTTATACACCAAATAAAAAGATATGGAATACAACATCATCAAAATACTCGCCTTTGAAGGTTCTTCTCGTCGAATAGCAGTTGTTTCGATAAGACACACAAGCAACAAACACAAAAGAACCTTGGTATCATCTCTTACACTTTAGAATGAAGAGTAAAGAGGCCATCAGTGATCCATTCAGTGAAGGATGTTAACATCCCGAATATTCCACCCTCCCCAAAATTTACAAATAACCCACCCCCCCACCCCCCCAACTACACTCTCAACCACACCCCCATATCCTTCAACTCCAACAACCCACACTCCTCCACAATCAAACTTCTTAACAATCAATAACCTAATTCACATCAACACTTTCCAAAACCACCCTCTAAAATCCACATACCCTCTACTAATCACACCCACCCAACTCACTCCTCTCCTTCCCACCTACAAACACCCACCTCCCAAAATTCTTCAACCTACATTCTTCATCTCACTATACCTCAAATCCCATCTCAAATCAACAAACAATATCTCCTTCCTAACAACACCTCATTATAACTAACCCTAATATCAAACACACACCTCTCACCAACTTTCCCACCTCTAACCCTTAATAATCCACCCACATACTCCAAATACTAACTCCAATAACAACACACCAACCCATCATAACACACCAATCACAAACCAATCAACCAACACAACATCTTCATTACACAAACTCTCCAAACAAACCACACCATACCAACTCACAACAACTCACCCTCCACCAAATCTCCACCCAACTCCCAAACACACCTTAATAACTCTACCCCTTCATCCCACTCCAAAAAAAATTACCCATAACAAACCTCCTCAAATAACCAAAAACTAATACCAACCCCATCTCACTCAAACCTCTCCCTCACTCCTAACCCTTTTCAGAACTCACTCCATATCCCCACACTCTACATCCCACATCTCAAACCTACCCTACCTCAACACCAATCCTTTCCAAACCAAACACTTACTTTCAAACCAACACCCACCAAATACCTATACTTTATAATCAAAAATACACCTACTACCCCTTAAACACTCCAACTCCCTTAACTCTAAAATCCACCTTCACAATCCACAAAAAAACAAACTACCCAACCACAAATACAACTCCCACAATCACCTACCACTCTAAATCCCTCTCCAACCCCCATCCCCTCATACAAACACAACACACCCCCAATCCACCCCCCAACTCCATATCACTCCACAATCTCCTCAACCCCTTCCAAACTCATCCAAAATCACCCCTCAACCCCCAAATCACATACCATATCTTTAAACACCAACCCACCCCTTCTTCTCACCTTTACAATAACATAAATCCTCAATCCAAAACCTATTCACTAAAAATCATCTTCCCATCCTACAACCCCAAATTTCACCCATCCAACAATCCCCCTCAAAAAACTCCCACACCTACACCCCTCCACTACACCACCTCAAACCTCACCAATCCTCAACTCAATAAAAATTCAACCCAATCCATACAACCATCCTTTCCAACCTCATATAACAATCCCACATCTTCTATCCAACCAACCCCACACCCCCACCCAATCTACTATATCTCCACTATATATCAATTATTAATACCCTTACATCCCCCTAAGAAAATATCTTTCTAATATACTATAACCACAAATTACAACCAAACTTTCAACATTCTATCCCCCCTCAACCCACAATTCCATTCAACTCTTACCATCCAATACCTTACCCCACAAAACCCACCTTACCCAAAAACACTCCAATCCCACTCCAAGCCATTTACCCTATCAAATATATCCCACCAAACCACTCATCAAACCTACCACTAACTCCAACTACCCAACATCCTATAATTAATCACGTATAATCAATCTTAAATTCCCATCTCCCACAACTAATTTCTCAACTCATTCATTAAAACAACTTAACTCCCTTCACTCCACCAAACTAAAACAACCCAAATTATTCATTAACCACCCCACCAAACTCCATAATCAATCATCATAAAAAAAACCTCCATACTCCCCCCACATATTTACTCAACCCCTCACTCTCCCATATCTACAACGCAAAAATCTCCCCCACAACCATCCATAATTACCTTAAATCAATCAATCCACCCAATACATATAAACTACATAACTCCTCTACTTTTTCACCCCTCTCCAACTACTTAAACTAATCATAAATCCACCTACCCACCCAACTTGCATTATATATAATACATCCTTCCCTTCAAAACAAAATCATTACACATTATCCTCAGTTCCTCATTCTCATTAGATTCACAGTACCTAAATTACTAGACCATTCCCAAAAAAAACCACATCCAATACTTCAATGTTTTGAAATACTAAACGGGATCGTGGCCGCGTGTAGTCATTATTGTATTCACGCTAGACTTCTTCGATTATTCAAATAAACATTCCATCAGAATGCCACTCATCAATCGTAAACCCAAAAAAAATCACATCCCATATACCCTAAATAACATGCCTATTGCAACCATTTTCCCTTACCCTCACAACAAATTTTAAACCTTCGCTCAAATCCCCCTACCAATAATACATCACTCATTCCCCAAAAAACTTCCCCACCAATCATAATATGTTTCCTATCCTTGACTGCCCTCAAATGACACCATTCCCATTCTATTCCTAAAATACACACACATCCAAAAAATCTTTTAGTTACATCAGTGTCGAGGCAAAAACCAGCCCATTAAGATCTTAACACACGATTTCACAAGTACCCCGAATTATAATGAAGTCGCAACTAGTAACATATCATTTTGGAAAGATTAGGATCCAAATGCAAGAATTCCGAATTTCAAGCATCAATCGAGGTAATCAAAAGTGCTAATTTCCCCAACAAGCCTTGACACACACAGTTCATATTCTCATTTTTGTTTCCTGCAAGAGCAAAAATTTCATTTATTTTTTAACACAACTCCTTAACCCAATCTCTTTTGGCCTTTTGGGTAGGCTTGATGTTCAAGCAAGACATTATCGATTAACCCACGACACTCTTGAGAATCAATATCTCTATTATATTATTTACAAACCTTTAATATTATTTCCGTTGCTTGTCCAACCTTCACAAGTTCCTCCAGCACACAAAGGATAGACCCACCTGAATGCGGGGACGCCACTGATTTTTTTAGAATCGGATACAGACAAATGAGCCCGACATCTCGTTTAGAACCGTATGTAGAAGTTTTTATTTCATCTTTCTAGTTCATTTTGTTCTTTTAATGTTACGATGGCGATGTAACATCAATTTAACGCTTCTCCAATATCTAATCTTGGCAAGAAACCCCATTTAGGAGTAAAACTTGGTGGGACTTTGATACTATGATACATACTGGTATGCTAGCATAATTTATCTTTATTTTTTTGGAGGATTAGAGTCGCTGCCAAGTGATATTCTCGCTTGGATTCGTTTTGTTTTAAGATCATCAAGTTCAGTCTCTGAAACTTTTCCACATCGACCTGCAATCATCAAGTTTGAAGCACCATGGTCTCTATTTGCAGTGCCCTCCTTTAGACCCTTTCTTCAGATTATCATCATCATCATCAAAGTTCATCAGCGAGTTCGCGAAACCCATCCAGGAATTCTTGTAGCGCGTATACAAACCTTACTCGAAGATCCTTTAAGTTTCTACTATATATTATTTTTTTCAAGTTTTGAATAGATGCATCATCTTTTCGTATAAAAACCATCTTCTTCTTGATTTCGGTGTCAGGAATCTCTACCCCACTTACTAGGCCTCTTTTTAAAGTTTTTTAGAACCAAGTTTAAATGGACTCTTCGATACTTCACAATTATAAAATTTTACTTCAGGAACGATATTGTAGAGTTTGTTTTAAAACCGAGAACCACGGATTCCACCCCTCCTATTTTCTGAAATAATTCCTTAATTTTAGGCGAAGGAAATTCAACAAAACCCATACGCTTCTCCATATATTGAAGTTTGTCTCGTCAAAACCTACTTCTTTTAGGACTACCTTAAGAGTCGACAAACGACTGCATACTCTTTTTCACACTAATCCAGCTAAGTCTCTAGAGAGCTCTCTTGAATTAAGACAATCATATCCAAAAACAATTGAGGGCAGATTCTCAGTCCAATGCTTCAAAAATTGAATATGTGTTTTCAGCACATGGGCCATAATAAGATTTAC
Source organism: Tanacetum coccineum (assembly GCA_026074375.1). Classification (NCBI taxonomy): domain Eukaryota; kingdom Viridiplantae; phylum Streptophyta; class Magnoliopsida; order Asterales; family Asteraceae; genus Tanacetum; species Tanacetum coccineum. Next base: position 5,775 of record BQNB010026637.1, on the reverse strand, counting down.
CTGCTTTACTTGACCCATTTTCGTTAACGTTACTCTTTCTTTTGGGCTCATACACATTGTCTTTCGAGGCTTTATTAATCTTCAAAGGAGTTCTATGAAATCTGGCAACGTTTGCATGGAACTTTGATCGACCAACCCAAATAGTGCAAAGATTACTTACCAATCGTTCCATGTTAAACACATTAATGAATCGAACAAAACCGAATCTTTTCCCATCTTTCGATTTCTTAAATGGAATAAACGAGTCAATAACGTGTCCATATTTCTTGCAAGCATGAAACAAATCTTTGGCGGAAAACACCTCAGGAAAATTCGACACATAGATTGAAGTGGAGATCTTAGCCACATCATCTTCTTTTGTTCTAAAGATACCCATGATACAATGAAAAAATTGAAAAAATGAATTTGTAGAAAACGACCAGAAACGAAACCCTAAAAAACGAAAAAGCCCTATAGTCCCAAGTTAAGGGATCGCCTAACACACTCGTTTAGAGATCGAATCAACAAGTGATGATCTCAATAAACAGGGGTTATAACAATCACCGCTCTAGGGAGGTAGTAGCAATATTCGAATTAGGACTCATGGAGGCGAAGGGGATTGAAAGGAGATCTAAAACCTAATGATTATCGTCGAATCGAATAAAGAGGGATTTAGCAGATAACAATGAATAACAAACCCTAGATCTCACTAAATCAGATGAATGGTAATTACTTAGAACCAAGAAATCGATTAGAAATCGAAACCCTAATTCTAAAAATCACGTCGAATCTAACAAGAGAGATTAGAGAAAGCTATTATCGATCTACACAAATCAAACGTTATTCGATGAATGGAAATCAAACAGGTTAGGCAAATCGATTAGATGAGTGGATCTTGGATCTTGAAGATGAAGAGGATGAGGACCTCATGGATCTAGGGTTTTGTGTGTTTTTTTGGTCAAAGGGATTTATATGCTTAATGATATAACTGCTTTAAACTGCTAATTACTGTATATCAATTTGAAACACAAACGCAGTCATACCTCAAAATATAAATTTTGATTATAGTAACTCAAAAAGTATCTTTTGGGACATTCTATATTTAGAAATTCTAAAAATTCAGACTTTCCTCCATTTTTTTATGGAAATATCATTTTTAACAACAAACATTTTCATCTAACAACCTTGTAACAACTTTTTGTTATGTAAAAAAATCACTTTTATTTTTAAATTGAAAAATCTTTTTATCTATTTATTTTTTAATGATTTAATTTCACTTTATTTTCTAAAATTTTGTGCTCTTTAATTCAACATCCATTTTAATATATTTTTATTAATTTTTAGTTTTGTTATTTTTAATGCCTCTGAAACCGCTGTTTTGCGCGGATACCGTTTTAGTTTTTATAAATGAGCTTAAACCATATGCTTGTAATATTAGGTTAATGGTCAACTTCTCATCGCCTTCAAATTAGCGTTACATCAACTTTTCATCGCATCATCTACTCATTTAGCCCGTCATCTGACAGCTGTAGTAATAACCATATAACCAAACACATAAAGATATATCACTTTATACAAACATAACTCATAATATACCCTACACACGCATTCACAAACAAAAAAATAAAATAAAATAATAACACCTCATTTTTTTTGGTTTTCGTTAGATGAACTGCACCACTTAACCAACCCAAAAAACTAGTCTTGACGCGCCAAACTCTTCTCCCATCTTGGTGTTCACGTGTAAAGGATACCTTCACCTCACCTTCACTCGTCACCATAACACATAGTCAATCTTAGCTCATGTCCATATTAGGTGTTATATTCAACAAAAATATGTGCATTTTTGCACCAATTGAAAATGCTAAAAAAGTAAAAGCACATGTCATATTTAAAATACCTGTATACACCTAGTGTACATGTTTCGTGACTGAAACTAAGATCCGAAAATAATTTAAAAAAAAAATTAAGCTAGTTGCAATAAAAACAATTTAAATAAGAAATAAAAAAACAATGATTGGTGGCTTACTTTGGATTGTTGTTGCGCGCGTGCTTAATCCAGGGCGTGACAAGCATACCTTAATTCATTTTTTAATCTAGAGAACGTGTCACATTAACAAACAATAAAATAAAATAAAATCTAAGGTTTTAAGAATCAATTGTAAATAATATGCTAGACTATACAATTACTTTATTCTTTTAGTGATTAATACATAAATGTTTAGGTTACTTAGCGAGGGTGGTATTTTTTACTCAAATGTACGTGGCTTCACCTGGTTAATCTCGAGACCGTTTACGAATCTTTCAAAACCACCGTCAAATGTACCCATTTAATAAATTTTGAACCCTTTTGTAAAAAACAAAACATTTTACCATTAGACCATTTCATACTAGTTAACTATAAGTACTTTTTTTTCTTTCTATAAAGCATGTGGCGAGAAAGTTAAATACAAGTAATCTCTGCTTTATTTTTTCCTTATAAAGTAGGTAAGAATTATTATCACTTAAAAAGTCCTGAAACCTTGACAACTTCTTTCATATATCACTTGAAACATACGTATTAAAAAGTAATTTAAAAATATGTTTTTTTTAAACATCTTTAAAAAATAGTTAGCATCACCTAAAAAGTCATGAAATCTGGACCACTTCTCTTTAATGTCACTTGAACAATCATCATTGTGCAATAATTTTATAAAATAAAGCTAGTCAACAAATAAGTATTCTTCACACTTTAATTATTGATTTTTTTATGTTATATTGAATATAATAGCTATTAAAGATTGCATAAAGTCATAAACTTTGGCATGGGTCAATTAATAAAAATGTTTTAGACGTGCACATAGCATTGTCTTTAACTAGGCTGAGCAATATGGATCACAAACCGGATTGAACTGAGAAATGAGACTAAACCGGATCAATTAGACCGGATCGAACATATTTCGGTCCGGTCCTCAGTCTACCATTTTCTTCATTTTCGGTCCTCGGTCGAGTCCAGTCTATGCACAACCAACTATTGTGATTTGTTGAACCGAGCCGAACCAGAACGGACTAACCCGGACTTGGACCTAATCAATCCTCGGTCCGAACTTTTAACAACGGGCGGGCATTATAGATCGCGGATCTGATCGGATCAAGAAACCATACCAAACTCGACCAGATCGAACATATTTCGGTTTGGTCCTCGATCCACCCTTTCGTCGTTCGGTTCTCGTTCCGGTCTGGTCCGATTCGATCTTACGCACAACCGACTATTATGCTTTGATGGACCGGGTTGGACCAGACCGGACTGACCCTGACATGAACCTAACATTTCGGTTCAGTCATCGGTCCGGACTTTTAGACCAAATCGATTTTTGATCCGGACCGGTCTGATTTTCGGAACGTGCCCAACCCTACTTATAACAAGGCTCAATGTAGGAATACATGTATTTTCATAAAGAAATAAAAGAGAAAAAAGATTACAATCCTTAACTTATTAAGTAGCTATTACAATGTAAAAATATAAGGCTATACCACCCAAAAAAAATGTTTGATGGCAAGATACAGCTTATTTAAGAGCTTCCCTTACTAAATTAGGAAGCACCTATGCTAATATTTGTTGGCTGAAAATGTTGCGAAAAGATGGTAACTTAAATGAATGTCTTGTGAAACACATTTGCTAATACGCGTGTTGGCCGCAAATGTTGTGTAACGAAAAGAAGAGTTGTTACTGTATGGCCTAAAATAGGAAGTAATTTCGAGAAAGGTAAAATCCATAAATGCTTAATGTACTTTTAAAAAAGACTAATTCTACGTATTATATTTTTTTTACTGTTATTATTCTTATCAAACTCTAGTTTTTTTTTATTACACATACTTTATATAAATTTTAGTATGTAGAATGAGTCTTTTTGGAAAGTACATTTAGCATTTATGGATTTATCTTATAATTTTATATGCGTTTTTATACACGTTTTTATCCATTTTTATATAAAGTATGTGTAATGAAAAAAAACTAGAGTTAGATAAGAATAATAACAATAAAAAAAAGTCTAATATGTAGAATGAGTCTTTTTTGAAAGTACATTAAGCATTTATGGATTTTGTTGTAGTCGCAGCGCATGTGAGGTGCACACTGTCTGCAGTCACCGCGTATGTCTCGGGATCAACCTCGATCTTTGGAAGTGCATCGTTAAGTTTCATGTCGAGTTTAGTGAGCTTTATGACGTTTTTCACACTTTTCACTTTTTTATTGAGTCCGTAAAAGGTCTTTATATTGCAGTCCATAGCAGCATGTCGGTCATTTATCGTGGGGATAGCATATAGTTAATCTACATCGAATTTATATAGTTGATCCATTAACGAGTTACTAATAATGAAGTTATATCAGTATTTTAAAAAGAAGTTCTTAGTTCATATATACATTAATCATTAAAAAAATAAAAAAATGTTGCCGATCCGTGCCGGGTTGACCTGACCCGTTTTGACTCGGACCCATGTTGACAGTTACCCAAAATGCCCGTTTGTTCACCTCTGCAATTCTAGTACAAGTTCAAAGTCGAATAACTCAAATTAACGGGTCTCGGTGTGTTTGCGTGCACATGTATTTGTGTGAATGTGTGTGTGTAGAGAGAATGATATATGTCCATACCTTACTAACGAAAGCGATGGAGTTGGCGCTTCCAGCCTTGCCGAATGCTCCAAACATGGGCCTCATTATAACGTGTTATAAGTAACAAGTTTCTTAATTGACATTGAAAATCATTTTAAATAAATCATAATCTTCCCTTCTCCGGCTACGACCTCTGTGCTAACCCCAATGATCATGTTACTAAAGACACCGTTCATGGCATCAGGATTCCCTGCTTTCCCGATGGCAGATATAGAACCTCCTTTGATACCTATATCTGCTTTGAAAGCTTGCCCCATTCCATCTCTTATAACTTTTCCTCCACCAAATACACACTCGTCACCATAAACAGCGAAATCTTTTTCGACTTCAGCAAACAAATCGGTATCACCAAGACGAATTTTGTCTCCAACAGTAGGACCGTAGATATTAGCATAAGCCTCACGAGTAGTTTTATAAGCCAGTGGAGATCCGTCTACAATAATACCATGACTGAAATCAAACGACAACCATCTATTAGACATATCATTATGCAACAGTAAAGAAATCGGAATATGATCCATTGATTTCCGAACCTGGTACTAGTGTCTGTTGAATTGCCGAATCCTCTAGCGTGTACAGATTCCATTACTGTTTTGACATTTGCATCGTTGACAAAGTTGTCCGCAATTGCATTACCTCCTCTTATAACTTGATTACCGCCAATTCTTATAAGAGTGACAGATTTTGCATCCCCTGGCTAGAAATATCCGATTTAAATTTGATTCGATTTAGACTAAAATTATATTTCGGAATACATGACAAAAGGAGTTAAGAATCGATATCCGACCTCAAATCTGGTGGTTGTTCCTGCCGGTATATTTAATCTCATGCCATATGCTTTTCTCCGATAAAAAATCAAACATAGATTGACCTCAATAATATGATAATGGTTGTCAACCTGAAAATTTCGAAATGGTTTAGTTTAGCAAACAACTTGCGTTAATATCAGTCTATTTTTGAAGTAGTGAAGACTGTATGAAAAATCTCGGAAAATGTTCAAAGGAAAATACCTGTATTGGTCTATCTCCATCGTTAGTTACTTTAAGGATTACAGCTTCCCTTCCTGAATTAAGCAATATATGTTGTCCCGAACTCTGGATCGAAAATATAAGTTGCAAAGTAAAAATTGAATAAGTATATTGTCT
>BQNB010026636.1:0-58403 GCA_026074375.1 Tanacetum coccineum | reverse complement strand
GAATTAAGATCACATATAAAACACATTAATGAACACAGGATTGAAGTTGTGTACCTTTTAGCAATTAACAAAACACCAATCTTCAATATACACGTATGTATAACGTCACACACAAAACCACCAAGATCTAAAGCAAGATCTCTCTAAGCTTCCACATACAATACGTTCTTAGCAAACAACAAAGTATGCTAGTACTAGTAGTGTTTTAATAACGATCATCGCAACACTTGAATCAATCAACACGCCAGTAAAACACCATGGTGCTGGTGGTAGTCGATCACAAAACACCACCCTTAAGGGTTGTTTGGTTTTGGCCGATCGTACAAGGGAACCAAAAACCCTTTTGGGTTTTGATTTCGGTCGAACACAAGAGGAAGAGGAGAGGGAGAGTTTTTAGAGACTTTTCACAAAAGCATTAGCAAATAATGAAACCCTTAAACCCTTTATATAACCCTTTAATACTTGGTTTTGCATATTAGTCCTTAATGTTTAACTATTAAACATTTAAATAATATATTTATTAATCGTTTACTAAAACACTAATTAAATGTTGTTTCACATATTAACGTGCGCGTCCCTTCGGATTCCTTGGTTTAAGTCTATTCGGATTCCTAAAGTTGTTAAGGATGTTTTGGAAGGTGTCTTCTATGTTATGTGGTGGGTGATTTGGAATTTTCGCAACCAGGTGTTTTTTGGAAATTCTCGGCCACGTTTGGATCTTCTCTTTGATGAAATTGTTTTGTTATTTTTCACTTGGTGTTCTTATAGATGTAAAAATAATATTGATTGGATCTCATGGATGAAATATCCTAGATCCTTGTCTTTGTAATTCTCTAGCTCCTTGCTAGTTTCGTTTTTATACAATCTGTCATTCAAAAAAAACGTGCGCGTCCCTTTAGGCTTGAATAAATTTCCAGACATATATAATTTATACTTGGACATATTCCAACACATATTCCAAACTGCGGGTGCTCTGTATTTTTGAAACTTATACGCAAGCTTGCGCGACTTCAAAGTAGTGACAATTTAAAAAATGACTTCTGATTTTGGTGGTCACACTTGATGACTTATATAGAAGGGTAGGAGTAAGAGAAAACTTTATCTTATAAGGATATTGTGGTTGTCATTCACACAATGTAAGCTACTATATGTCCTAAAACATTTAATGATATAAATGTTTATCTTTGATATATCTACTCTTCTCACTATTGTCGCATGTAATTTGGGTAAAGGTCATAATAACCTGCCAACCCATGAACCCGTACAGATCAACCCGAACACAACTCGATTACCAACCCGGCTAAAACATATGTTTGAATTATTTAAACAATGAAAAAACCTGATAGGTTGCTGTTTATTGTATATTGAGCAATATTTATAAACTATATTAGACATAACAATAGACCCTAATGAGCACAAAGATCACGCCCAGCTTGAGTCCGTCTAATCAATGTCTAACACTTCCTTACAGTATAAGTGGCGTAACAGTAAAAGCTCATACCAGAGAAAAAATTTCAAAACATTAAAGATATAATTACTTTGTTGTGAAGACATATGTAAACAAGCAACATCAAATCTTTGATCATGAATAGCAAAGCAAAAGCGAAAACAAGCAGCAAAAGTAAAGATAGTCGTTGGCCGACGACATGGCATCTTAAACTTTTTCTTCTAATTAGATATTCGACAGCACCCGGGCTTGAACCATCTAATCTATTGTCTAGCATTTTGTTTTTCTCAGTTTTTTAAGAGTGGTGATAATTAGACCTACTAAGAAAGCCTAACAATAGACATATTCCATACAATTAGTGCCAAGTGTCCTACGCATCTTCTCTCTCATCATTCTTTACCAATTAACTTTTAAAATCCACCAATCACAACTTTAGGTCTAATTTTAGGTCTTAGTTTTAGGCATACATTTCATTTTCCTTTTTTTAATTACTCCCTCCGTCCCATTTTAATTGGCCTCCAACAAAAAAAGTTCATTTTATGACAGATTCAATGAATCTAGACGTATATTTATTAAAATGACAAATTTACCCTATTAAATGCAATAAATGTATGAATTACTTTTGTTACAAAAATGAATGAGATGGCAAAATAGTAAATTTAATAAATATAAACACCTTAATTAAGAAAGTAGGCTAGGTTTGGGGACAAACTAAAATAGTAATAAGACCAATTAAAATGGGACGGAGGGAGTATCACTTTATCATGTATATCAATGATTCTTCATTCGAGTATAGTATTTTTTTTCTTCTATCTGTAGAGACGTATATGTTTTCTTTGAAAAAAATGTTAGTTTTCTCTTTTATGCCTGCAAGCCAAACTTTGCAATTGTTAATTTTCCATGAAGACCATTTAGACTGATAAATGACTTGTTGATTGAAGACTTGCTTTTGATTAACAAAAGCACAGGTAATATATGAATATACTTTCTATTGATTGATACTTGCAATTCTTTCTTGATGTTAATCTTATAGACACTTGACCATATATATACATACCGAAAAGGCATAAGTGAAAGGTTGTGATGGTTCAATCAAACCAACAGATGTGTCCTTTCATAATAACTGCCAATAACTAACTATAACTAACTTAACTATAACATAATACATACTAAGTACCCTAACTTTGCATTTATAACATTATTGGTCCAACATTCACCCCCTAATGTTATAGACGGCAATCGAGTCTTCTTCACTTGACTTCTTTGTTGAAATTTTTACCTCGTCCTTTACCATGACTTTGGTTGTTTAAACTTTCCATCAGAAGCTTGTCTTGATCATTTGCCTCTAACGTGTCTTGACTTTTGATTCGTTCTTCAAAGGCTGTTAATCATCCAACGGCTTCTTCAAACGACATTATGTCTAGATCTTGATATTGTTCAATAGTTGCCACGATCGGTAAAAACTTCTTAGGAACATAGTTAAGTAGTTTCCTTACTAGCACCTTATCTTCCAAAGTTTCACCAAGTCCTTTAAACTTGGCCATTATACTACTTAACTTTCCTCCATAGTCACTTACTTTTTCATTTGGTTTCATCCTTAGCATCTCTAGTTCACTCCTCAGTGTTTGTAGTCATGCTTTTTGAACAAGATTAGCTCCCAAATATTTGACTTTGATCGAGTCCCATACTTCCTTTGTAGTCGAGTATTGTGCAACTTGTATTAAAACATCTTGTGGCAATGTTTGGAAGATCATTGCCTTTGATGTGTTTTCATTCTTCTCATTTGTTGCTTCTCCTTCTTTTGCAACTATCGTTTCCCAAATACCATATGCCTTCAATATTGTCTCCATCAACAATGCCCACGTAGTGTAGTTTGTTTCAGTCAATTTTGGACATTATAGTGAAACATTTCCTTGTTCTTGAACTGATGCACTGCTTTATGTGTTATCATGCTTGTCACCTTCTACCATGCTTGCTTGCTTGCTTTTAACTTGCTACATCATAAATCAGAATCGAGATGGTTTCTGGTTTTCTTGCTCTTGTGTTTGATCAAAAGATCAAAACTCTTACTAATTACTGGCCAACTTGCTAACCAGGTTTTCTTGCTAAACTTGCTTAATATTGACCAACTTGCTAATCAATATTGTGTTTTTTAGACCCACTTGCTAATCTGGCTCTTTCTTGCTTTGATCAAAATAATTAATCCTTTCTTGCTGATATTAAAACCTAATGATTCTACTTTCTTGCTGGTTTGAATCAAGGGTTCTACTTGCTATTTGAGACTAAGAAAACGGCCCGGAACTTGCTATTTTATATTTTTCAATCAAAAATGTAAGATTAATTACTCTTTAAATTATCCTTTAATATAATAAGCAGTGTAAACACTATGTTACTATATTTATCTACGAGCCTTGAAAAGATACTAACTTAAAAACTAAAGGGAGTAACTTTTCTAAAAAAAATCTATACAATATATATCATTACTAATATATATTATATCAAAAAAAAATAAAGTGGAGGGTGTTAAATGTTTTTTTTTGGGACCTGTTGTGTTAATAACCCGATGTCTTTTGTTTTGGGTCTGGTGATGCTATAACTGCTGCACCTCTTTTGCTTTTTGAGGGAGACGCGTCTCTTCTTGAGACCAATCCTTCTTCCTCTTCTGGTGGTTAACCGCCGATTAAATGGTCGGTTTAACCGTCTTTATCTTCTACAATTTGTGTTCTTCTTGAGCCACTAGATTCCCTTTGATTGTTGTGCGAAATTAAGGTTTCGCAAATTTGTGGATCTTTGAAACCGTCTAAGAATTTTGGGCCTCTGTGAATAACTTGAATTAATTGATGATTCGATTAAGGGTGCAAGTCTTGATTCTTCAAAAACAGGTGTGTTACTGCTTCAGTTCAGTTACAATAAACCATATGTATTCCAGTCTCTTCAACGAACATGTATCTTCTTCCTTCTTTCTTCCTTACTTAATTAATTCACGAAATCGTTCTTGCTCTGATACCAAATGTTGATTGAAGACTTGCTTTTGATTAACAAAAGCACAGGTAATATATGAATATACTTTCTATTGATTGTTACATGCAATTCTTTCTTGATGTTAATCTTACAGACACTTGACCATATATATACATACCGAAAAGGCATAAGTGAAAAGGTTGTGATGGTTCAATCAAACCAACAGATGTGTCCTTTCATAATAATTGCCAATAACTAACTATAACTAACTTAACTATAACATAATACATACTAAGTACACTAACTTTGCGTTTATAACATTATTAGTCCAACATGACTAGGTTTCTTTTAAATCATTAAATTACAGTGTGTATAGAAATGTTAGCGGGTCAATTCCAATCCAGCCCATTCAGACTAGCTGTAATACAAGTTCTTATCAAATATCGGGTGCTAATGAAAGATGATATGAAACCAAAATCGATAAATGTCTAAATATTTTCTTAAACATATACTGTGTATATCCGAACACAGCAGAAGATGAAAGTCGATGGGCTTATAGCGTATCAAAAGGATCTTAATACATGAGATAGAAATAAAGCAACAACAAAGAAAGAAACAAAAGCATACAGTGAATGAAGGTGTAACAACATCGTAAACGCAGTTTACTTGCCTCCTCAATCTCAGACTTATATAAGTAGTTGGTAAATTCTACAGTTAACTTAGTCCTCCTTTGAATATCCTCATCCGATTCAAGGAAGCGACAATTGGGCTCGACCGGCAAAAAACTAAATGATTCAACATGAACAAAGAATTCTGGTTTTGGTATTTTTACTTCGAATTCAAAAAGGATTAGAGCATGAGAGCTGGAGCATCCTACTAGTTGCATATTTTTGGTAAGAATCTTATCAAATTTACTGTGGGCCTTTTGTAAAGCAGTCTCGTTCATCAGGCAGCTATGAAAAGGAACGACAAGGTGCCGTATCTTATATTTAAATTTGTAAGGGAAGTATGCAAACTTTTCTTCTTCCAAAAGAGCTCTCCAAAATTCGACCAAGAACCAGCCATTTCCGGCCAAGACCCGGCCATATTCGGTAATATGACTTAGGTTATTAGTTCATTAAGTTCTGATTCTGGTAATATAATCAGATTGTGAGACATAATATACTTGCACACTTGAAATAAAGGTTATATTCAAATGGAGCTGCATGAAAACTTTGGTAGAGACATTTGAAATAAAGAAATAGCATGCTATTTCAAAGGAAGTTGCAAGAATGTAGAACTTAAATAGGAAAACTTCTTTATGATGAATTGAATCACTTGCATGTTTTGTAGAAAGCACATGACCTTTTAGCCATTCAACTATAGGGCTATCATCTCTCATATCATAACAATATTTTGATATGATCATGCATTACCATACTTTATTCATAATTATATTATTAATTAATTAGTATATTTAGTTTCCTTTATTGTATTTTCTTAGTAAACAATTCATTATAAATAGATGATTAAGGCTGTAATTCTTATTATGGAGATTATATTAATGGTTTAGTTATTTAATATCATTATTGGGAGCGCTTATTCGACCTCTCGAACATTGATTATTCTATCTTTATTGGTCTTCTATTCTATTATCGATTCGGTTTATATCATATTTTTCATGGCAAATTAACTTGCTGGTTGTTTCTGTCAATCCAAACAGCTCTATCTTTTTGAAGTTGTATCAAATTTGTAAAATCATATTACTTACATTAGTCACTTGCATGAGTTAGACTCAATCAGTGAAGTTTATTTCTCTTTATACTTATCTAAAGATTCAAGCATGGTACATAGTAATCTTTCATTTATTTGTTATCTGTCCAAGACCCGGGTAGACCCGTATGTATTTGATGACGTATAGTCCAACCTCGGGTCATGAACCTGACCCACGAATAGTACTTATACCCAGGCCCATGATGAATGGGCCATAGCGACATCAATACGGGCCTCCAAGGCCCAAATGGTACTGCCTATGGGGAAGCCCATGACATATGGGCTATCACGACGAGGATTTAGGCCCATAAGGCCCAACTAGTGCACACATGCATAGGTATCTAGAACACCCGTTACGAACGAGTCATAATCATGAGGTAGGCCCACTAGTTACTAAATAACGGCGAATACCAAGTAACGGCAAGACCTCTAGGTTACTAAATAACGGTGAGACCTCTCGGATACTAACCTAATTAATGGGACAAAGCCCATTAGGGTTTCGGGAGTATATAGAGACCACCTCGGCTCTCATCTAAGGTACGCCCTCATAACCCTAACTTTCTACTAAAACCTAAACCAATTACTTACTCTCATGCCGGAGGATAATCGTGGGAGACAATCCCACGGTAAGCCTAACGGTGCTTTGTTTTCTTAGTGCGCAGGTCTCATACATCAAGACTTAATTGATACAGGAACCGGAGCCTAACAAATCCGTTTTACACCTAATTCAGACCTAATCAAGGATCGTCCAACTTTTGTATCAACAGATTGGCACCATCCATAGGACCCGACACTAAGAACACTGCCAAAATCTAGAATGACAAAGCAAGGAAACTTTACCCAGCGGACTCCGCAGGCGAAGAAGCAGAGCGACCAAGCCTCTAGACAGATCTCTAAGCAGACCTCTGGAAGTGCCAATGCGCCATATGATCTGGTCTTCACAGCGATGGGACCGCCCTTAGGGACAACCCAGACAACCGCCACAATCACAAGCACGGAAGGTCTACAGCGTGCTACTTTCACCACCCCTCCCCAAACGGTGCCAGGGACGAATACCACCGAGCCGCCACCCCCACCCCTTCGAAACAAGGGTCCCGAGTTAGGCGCCGAGTGACTTCGTATCTCAAAACTACGAGACTTTGGTCGCCCTCATGCAAGAGAAAACAAAAAAGAGATCAAGCCAGAGCCTACAGGCTCGACTTACCTTCGGTCCGGAGGATGAGGTATCTCCACCGCGCCACCAAAAGGAAAGGCGCGGAAAGGATAACCGTCGACCTCCACTATTCGGTAGAATCGGAAAGAAAGTTTCGGGTACTCAAACGGCTAACTTGCAGAACTTGGACACTCATGAAAACAATGACTGGCGCATCAGCGTCCGTGATAGGCTGGGCAGTCGCGATGTCCACAGCAGGCTTGGACAAAGGCGCTCCCCGAGTGAAAGTCCTCCAAGTTCGGACTCCGAGGACAGTCGGCGCAAGCGCCGCAGAAGAGTAAGCTCGTCCTCAGAAGACTCCTCGGACAACGAGGACGCAGAAACGGGACACTGGAAATCCAAGAACAAATATCGTGAAGACGAAGACGAAGATATGTCCCGTCCATGGCGTCGCCAAAAGGTCGACGCATTTACGCGGCGCATTAGCGATTTCTCGGAGGATAAGAAAAGGCGCATGCCTGCTAACGTAAAAACTTATGATGGGACAGGTGATCCTGACGACCATCTAAAAATCTTCGAATCGGCGGCCACTATTGAAAACTGGCCACAACCCGTGTGGTGCCACATGTTCAATTCCACGTTAGTAGGAAACGCGCGGAACTGGTTCAGCAAACTACCACGCAGAAGCATTGATGGGTTTGAAGAGTTGCGAAGGGCATTCCGCTTAAATTTTACTCAAAGGAAGAAGTGTGCCAAGAACCCTGTCGAGCTTGCCAGGGTGAAACAGCGCCAAGGGGAGTCCACAAGCGCCTACGTAGAGCGCTATAAGGACGAATGCATACACGTCAAGGCGTGCCCCGAAATTCTCAAGATCTCAGGGTTTATGAATGGAATAAATAACCCAGAACTTATCAAAAGGTTGAATGATAGGGTTCCCCAAACCTTTGATGAGTTGATGAAACGCACAAGGTCCTTCATTCAAGGAGAAGCCGCCGCCGCGGACAGCAGAAAAGGCTACTCAAACAACAGGTCACAGGAACAGTCCAGGAGACAATCCAATGACCAGAGTAGCAGTCGCAACAACAGCTACCGCGGTCAGAGGGGCGGGCGGGGGAACGACAAGTACACCCCACTGACAATGACCCCAAAGGAGATACTCGCAACAGAAGGTGCAAACTTCCCAAGACCACCACCAATGCGCACTCCAGAAGAGCAACGCGTGGGGAACGGATACTGTGAGTATCATAGGCAGAAGGGCCATACTACCAATGAGTGCGTCCAACTGCGCCAGCTAATTGACAAATTGGTTCACCCTAAGGTCTATTAGATTTTCTATGCATGTTATAAATGTTCTAAGGATTTCACTAGTTTCATCTTTAGTGGCTAAAAAGAAAACCCAAATAAACCTACTAAAATCATCTGTGACAACCAGGTAATAACATCTTTTTCATTAAATCTTTACAATGTTGGGCCAAAAACCAAAAACTCCATGTGAAAATTGTAATGGTTGGCTGATTGAACTGACTGTTTTGGTCTTACAAGAAGCTCTGTGTTGCTTTCCCTTCTGACAAGCAACACAGGTTTGATTAATTTCAAAAAGTTTTGAAGGTAAACCTCGTACAAGGTTTCCCCTTACCAGTTTATTCATTGTTTTGAAATTTACATGTCCAAGCCTCCTATGCCAAAGATTAGATTCATCTGGTGTGGCTTTTATAAAGAGACAAGTGAGACCTCCTTGAGGAATAACATTCTGTAAGTCAACAATGTACATGTTATCTTTTTTAAGAACTTTAAGTAAAATATGACTTTCATCAGTTAATCGTTAAAGTTCTGGGACGGAACTACACATTCAGTATCAGTAAAAAGAACACTATTCTTCTTGTCACACATTTGTGAGACACTGAAGAGGTTAAACTTTAGTTCCTTTACAAATTACACATCTTCAAAGCCAATTTACTAGTTCTTATTTTTTACCTTTCCAGTAATTTTCCTCCTTTGGAATTACCTACAATGGAACAAATCCTTTTCAATTTTCTTCATTAATTATAAAGAAAGATCTGTTTTCACCTGTCATGTACCTAGAGATATACTGTAATCACTCCTTTTTTCTTCAAATCTTGTGTGGATTGCCCTGCACATAATGGTAGGAAAATTAGTTTCTTTTGGGGGACCACGCCATTATTGACTTGGATCTTCCTTGGCATTAATTAAGTTAAATCTTTTAAAGGTTCATATCCAGATTGATGCACCATGGTTTCTGGAGACATGGTTAAAACTTTGTGCTTTGGATCTCCTAAACCAACTTGCTGAGGCCTTAACAAAACATTTCCCTTGCTTTTCACTTTAACAGCACTAAGAACATGCTTTTGGGCCTAGCAGTATTAACTTGGTTTCCTTACATTTTTTGAATTAACTTTTTTAGTAAATCTATGTTTATTAGTGCTGTTTTTTTGTTAAATGCCTTCTAGCAGTTGAATATGCATTTATTAATAAATTTTTCATAGGTCTGCATTACTTTCACTGTTGTTCTTGGTTGAACAGTATTAACTGGTCTAGCAGTATTAAGTTGAAATTGAGCCAGACCTAGTTAAGACTGTTCTTGGAACCATGTTCCTTTTTGGACTGGGGTGAGTTAATTTAGAGAAATTCTGTTTGTTCACCCTTTGAACATTGGTCCAAACTAGTTTTGCAAATCTCTTAACAAAATCTTTTATTTATACCTGTTTTTGCAATCATTCTTCAAATGTTTAAAACTACCAAAATACATGACATGTTTTGTGAAAACCTCTTAAAACCACTCCCTAATTTTTGAGACATCTGTTGGTTCTAGTTCCTCTTGTTCCCTCTAGGACTAGGTGTGTTTTGCCTATTTTTATCAACTGATGTTTTCCTAGGAGATTTTACTTGCTCAGTAGACTTAACAAAGTTTATTTTAGCAAAACTAAGTTTATTAAACATCTCAACTATTTTAACCTTAGGCACATTTTTTTCATCACTATCAGATACCCAATCCTTAATAATTGGGGCTCTATTTTCTTTCCTAGAAGTCTTAGGTTCATTAGTCTCAACAGTAGGCTTTTCAAACTAATAGATCACTAATAGACTAATTTCACGATCCACAAAATATCTAGCACTAGGATAACTTAAATCAGATTTTGGTGGCATAAAATTCCCAGTATAGGGAGGCGGGACAGCATTATACCCTAATCCTGTTTTACACTTATCCATTATCTGTCTGTGTAGAAGTTTACTTAGGTTTTTTGATGAATTTTCAAAATTTTGTACTGTAAGTTGAACCTCATTTTTTCTTTTGTATCCAACTCTAACTTCCTTTTAAGCTCTGTAATATCTAAATCTCTTAAATAGATTTCACGTTTTAAGAGTTTTAAATCTTCCTCATACACAGACTCATTTTTCTTAAAGACTAACAGTCTAGCTTCTACAGATTCTAATAACAGTTTTTAAGAGTACAAACACTAATCTAGCTGTTCTTAAGTCTTTAACTAATTGTTCATTTTCTTCTTTTAGATCTTTTACACATTCTAAACAAGATGAACAACAATTTGAGTCATTAGATACCTCAGAGTTTATAGAAGAAGTTGAACTTGTTGAAGAATAAGCCATGAGAGCAAAATTGTTGGACCTTTTTTTGATTGGTCACTCCAATCATAGCCAAAGCCATCACATTGAGACACTAAGGCATTTAAAGTAGTTTCCTCAACTGGCACAGTCCTTCTGGTAGGCTCCCTGTTTCTGCTGTCTTGATTCCTGGGTGCCCTGCACTCCCTTGCAAAGTGTCCTCTCTTGTGGCAGTTAAAACACTCCACTTTGGACTTGTCAAACCCAATTCTTTCTTTGTTGGCCATCGTCCAGATCCTTCTTGTATTCTTCGGATCTTCTTGCCTCATAGGTCATCATAGCAATGTTCCACCTTAAATCCGTCTCTTCTAGATCTTCAGGGATTGATTTCTTGTAATCTTCATTATCAAGTTGTGAATCGTAGTTTGGGTAGCAAAGAAGGAGTAAATCACAGTATCACTCAAATTTTCAACAGTTGTTGAGCTATCAGCAGCACCCTGAGTGCTAGCAGTATTAACACCCGAAGAAGTATTAACTGCTTGAGTTGCACTGTTAGTGTTGCTAGAGGACAGAAAGGCTATATTGTGTGAGTTTGTGGTTGAGCTAGATGTCCCCTTGACCTCTGATTCATAAGCCTTTAGGTTGTTGAAGAGGTCATCCAAACTCAATATTTCAATCTCTAGTTTGTTCCTCTACACAATAGTATGCATAGTCTATTCTTGTGACAAACTTCTTAAGAACTTCTGATTGATGTCTTCTTAAGGGATAACTTCACCATGCATCTCCAGTTGACTAATTAGCTTTTTGAAGCCTTTCATAAGTTTGCTCAATCACTTCTGTGCTGGATGCAGCAAAGTTTTCATATTGCTACTTCAAAAGATTTTTCTGAGTTTTCTTTGTAGCACTGTTACCTCCAAATCTGTTCTCAATAGCCTGCATCAGTGTCTTAGCATCATTGTATGAGTTGAACTTTAATTGATGCTCATTAGGTAAGGCCATCAACAGAGTGTTTCTTGCCTTCAACTCTGCCCTTCTTTGTGCCTTCTCTTCAACACTTATAGGAGGGATAACAATCTCCTTACCATCAACAGTTTTTGTTACTATGGGTGCATTACCATTTTCTACGATCTCTCATAGATTGTAATCAATGCACTGTAAGTACTGCTCCATCCTCATCTTCCAGAGATCATACTCAACAGGTTAGAGTATGGGTAGGTTGATGGTTTGAGTAGATTGAGAATCCATTACTTCTTGAAAAAGTAGATCTTGTGTGTAGTAAAGGTTCTTCTGATTAAATGCTTTCACTAGATTTGTTACCATGTTGATCCAATAGAAGAGATCGTACTTAGCTTGTATAGGCTAAGTTATATTGAATTTATCCAAAACAACTTATGATAGAAAACTTTGATTGTGATATCTATGACTATGCGGAATCTAGTCAATGATACTAAGAGAGAATTTATTGAAATAATAATGATATGCTTAATAAACAAAACTGTTTACCAAACTTCCTGACTCAATATAACACGAACACTCTTAATAGTGTTAGGGTTACAAAACCTTGAAGCTATATTGATATCAAAACAAAACGATTTCTAGATCTCATAAACTCTATGCACTAGGGACCTCCTTTTTACACAAGGTGTCCTAACCGGCTTACAATTATTTTCTAAGTTATATGATCTTATAAACAAAATAACTTATAGTGTCTTTTACAAAAATATTATACTTATCACATAAAGCAATCCTTATTCTTTTCTTTGATTAGTCTTTGATTCTCTTCTTGGTCAGCATAAACTCTCCCGCAGTTGTAATCTTTAAGTAGTTGTAAACTTTCTAACGACAGTAGTAACTTTTGTACCAGCAGCTACTAACTGTGTACAAACAGATAAATACTTTGAAAGTTTTCTTCAATCTTCATCAGCAGTTCTAAGTTACACTAGCAGTGTATACGTGCGTAGTAACTTATACTAGCAGTAGTAACTTATACTAGCAGTAGTAACTAACAGTACTAATATACACTAGCAGTAGTAACTTCCAAACAACATCAAGAGGCTTTTAATCCCAACATTCCTCCACCCTAGAAGACATCACCCTTGGTGGATGATGACTTAGTTGAAGAAGAAGCAATTAAGGTCAGTGAAAAGAAAAACTTAGAAAATGACATTGAGGATGAAACTTTAGAATTTGACAATGTAGTTGATTTTAAGGGAATCTAGGAGCCATTCCTTAGAAAAATGTCATAGGAAACCTTAATCAAAGAACTCTTAGGTCACAATCCCAAAACCAAAGTAACTTCTTTTGTTTTATATCAACTATAGAACCTAAGAATGTGAATGAAGCCTTAATGGATGAAAGTTGTAACATTTCTCAATTTCAGGTCATTTTACAACTCCTATTATTCGTCACTATTTATTTTGGTCCGATACGCGTTTACTTTTAATTTAACTTTTAAACTAAATCGCGTAGACTAGAAATAATCATTTAACGTAAACGGTCACCAAATAAATTAAGGTTTACATCTTATAGTGTAAATTAATTATTAACAAGATTATTATTAACTATGCGTATTTTATTTTTTATTGGTACGTAAGGATTACGTTTCGCAATAAAATAAATTTAGAACACCTCGGAATTTACCTAGAGCTTACCTTAGACTCAAGCCAATACCACTTTTACACCTTAAACATCAAAATTTAATCAAACTTGTTTGTTAATACCCCACAGGTCCGAATATTGGAAAACTAAACCAACTAGAAAATTCCTTAAAAAATCTTGCTAAGTAATGTACATTCTAGTTTATTAAGGTTTGTACTTAATGTTTCCTATAAGGGGCTAAAATAAACCCCCCATTGGATAAAGACCATTTTTGATCTCTTTGCTCTTGGATGCCGCGACAACATGCATATATGTACACAAACCTTAAGATTTTGCTAAATCTTGGCAAATCTTGTACAAATATTGGGTAATTAAGGATTGTACTTGGGTGGTTTAGCAAGAAACCATGTGTGGCTAACTAAAACCCTCTAAACCACTATATAGGGCACGGTTTGGTTGTGGATTAGGACTTGGAATTCTAACTAGCTCTAAGCCTATAAATACACACTCACACTTGACATAAAACACTTCTTGGAAAACCCTTAGTCACACTAAACTCTCTCAAGCAAGTAAAACAAATCATTCCTCTCTTTTACAATCGGGTAACATTAAAACCGAACCCACACGCACCCTAAATTCATCCTAAACACGTCTAAGGTCATACAAGGGGTATAGAAAGCTTTGGAGCTCGGGTTTAATACACACACGGGTGTGTACACAAATTGGGTTGCTTGCCTAGCTCGAAACAAGTCACTAGGACCATTGTAAGTCACGTCTAAGCTTGTACATTTCGTATTATACTTGTTTCTTTAATATCTAGTCGTATAGGTCACGTTTGATAGGTGACTAACGAGTTACATGGGCGTGAACACGCATGGTTCAACCCATGAGTGGTACGTACCTATATATGCATGTGTTCGACCTTGTGTGGTGCTAGGATACAAGGAAACGTGTATAAACAGACTTAATAACAAGCAAGGTCTCAAACGTGTAGGTTGTAGAATACTAGTAATCTAATGAATCAACCAAGAACAATGAGTGAGATGTGGGTTGGATTGTTAGAGAAACTTGGATGGAATGGATGATGTGTGTATTATGGAATGTATGGAATCAAATAACAAAGTGAAAACCATACAATTTACAACCATCACCTCTCAGACAAGGAGAGGGTGTTAATACTAATTGGCCGGCCCATTGGTGGAGTTGGGCACCATGGGCTTGGGAGGACTAGATTTACTAATCTATCTTTACTAACTACGAGCTAAGACTTGTTTAACTTTGAAGTGACCGACACTTTTAAGTGTTTCCAACAATCTCCCCCTAAGGGAGGTCATCCAAATTTACAAACTTTAAAACTAGATACATATGCTTGTATCTTAGTCTTTAGGTAGTATTCTTGTCTTTCTCTTGTGAATATGTTGTAGTGATCATTGACTTCTTGGTTTGAGCTTGTTCTTTGAGATCATCAACCAAGCATAATCTCTACGCCAACTTGTAACTTTGCCACCTTGTGGACTTGCGACTTTTGGACCGACATGCTCATCAATTCTGAAAAGCTTTGATGTTGCATCCTTTCTTGAAATTCTTTAACTCATTTATACACTTGACACTTCTAGAAAGATGTGTGGTATCAGAGTAGCGGAAGTCTGAAACCATGGAAATTGAGCTTTCATGATGACTTTATGTTTGTCGGTCGGTATGAGCATGTGGATATGGGATCTTGTGAGCCGGCTGGAAAAGGAACTCCATCACCATATTTACTTGCCTGCATAAATAAGTTAGCAATAAAGCAGGGGGCGAATTATGGCTTTGTCATTCGCCCAGTTTGGTAGGAGAAACTTCGAATCGTGAGGGTTGACCTTGATCAGATAGATTCAATTGGAGAATAGAATTTCTGACAGGATTTCCAGCTAAGTATTGAATCTTTCTAAACACATAAGTATTAGATCATCGTACTCAGCATGTTCTCATATCGGAACGTCCCAACAGCAGACAGCACGATAAGAGTGAACCAGTGGAGGTTACTATCTCACCGATTGATATAGAACAATTGATTGAAACTCAATCGTGTAACCCTTACAAAAATTGTTTTTGTGACATCACGAGAGTGGTATCATTTCAAAAATTCATTAACAACCGTTGAGCATTTCCTGGAACAAGTTTTGACTCTTATAGAATCACACCATCGTTTCTTTCGTTGTCACAAGTTTGATTCATAAGAATCGGCCAATTTACCTACCATGAGATTGTGTTGATGTTGACTCAGCAGGTTTCCATTTCAATGTGAATGAATTCACTCTGATGGTTTGGCAAAAATCACAGATTAAGCGAAGGACTCCTTTGAAATGTCTGTAATTCCACTTTGTGTGATATTAGGAAGAAGAATTTGGCGAGTGTCCTAATGAGATTTAAGGATGATCTCTTTGGCTCATAGACTCAATAAGTGGCACTTTGATTTTAGTGATCGAGGCTGGAGCTGAGTGCCTCCTTTTCAATATCAATAACTCGGAGTGAGAAAGTCAACAGAATATGAGGTATCTCCGTGAGTTTGAAAACAACGTCTTTCTGACTTTGAGTAGCTGGGAGGGCGTTGTGCATAGCGTTCTGGGGCTGACTGCTTCAATGTCAGACAACCTGGAGTGTTTTGACAGCATATGTTTGACCCGGTTTTGCCTAAATTGTATGGAGGGCTTCTTTATTTTCACACCTTTTTTCCTTCTTTTCTTTTTCATTTCTGCAACCCCTTCCATGCATACCGGACTTCCATGAACTAACACCTTGTTGGGTTTGTTCCAGTGTTAGCTCTCTCTTAGTCTGCATTTTTCCCTTTTCTTACTTTTTCTCCTTTTAATCATACCTAAGGACTTCTACACTAACTAGTGGATATCCCTGGGTAGATCCCAACCCCCTCTCCGGTTCTGCTGTTCAATGGGATCTGAAAACCTAAGCCTACGCCTTATAACTTCTATAAATTTAAGAACATGGTCAGTCTTTTGAGTAATTTCATCACTAATCCTTCCAAAACATTGAAAATTTCAATCAAAGTGTTTGATATAATTATCAAAAAACATTTACACTTGACGAGTTTCTTCATTTACTAAAAGCTCCCTCTTAACATGTGCATCGTTTATCTCGTAGTGCATGTAGGTATGGAGTGCATTGGTCTATTTTATTTGATCACTCCTGTCAATATTTATTAAGTCTGGGTAATAACTTTCTCCCCTTTATCCAATATGTTAATCCCCTTGATATTTTGGATATCAATTGATTAACCGTTCGGGGACAAAATGAGACATAATAAAGATTGGAACATGTTATTGCTCCCCCTTCATGTTTGAGGGTTTATAAGATGATGCCGAGTACAATTATTTGAAAATTTTGAATTTACTGAGAAATTCTTGAAAAATTTGTACTCGTGCATTCTTAAATTCACCAAATAAAGTTTCACTAATAATGTGCATATTTCACAAGCATAAGTGTGTTTTTTTTACGAGGATAGACCTTTTAGATGGAACATTTATGATAAATCATATGGTCCTTTGTGAAGGTAGATCACCTCCCATAAGTCGTCCACGGACAAAATTTCTCCAATAACTCCTCAATTATCCTCTTGTCTTTAGACTACTTATCAATTGCCTGGATCTGCTCTCGCGTTTGACCTTGCTCACGTGGTCCAAAAGTCTCTGGCAAATACTATCTTTTCCCTTGGAGGCGTCATTAGAACAGTCCGAACGTAATCTAGAGTACCATCGCTGAACTTGTGGAGTTCGATCAATGTGGGGAGGAGATCAATCGGTTTCTTTATCTTTATTCTCGTAAATGAATCTCTTGGGGGGAGTCTGGCGTGTAGCGTCTTGTCTTTCCGATTAGATCTGTAGTGTCGGGCTTGGTGAGATTAAGTTTCTTTCTGGATACTTTCAACACTAGTGAAGATCTTCCACACGTAGTCAATCTGGATGAATAACTCTTCGTATAAACATACGTAAGGAGACATTAATTGCATACGTTCTTCACGCTTAGATTAGTCACTTTTCCTTGCACATGACGAAGCCAGCATATCTTCATGTCATGGATCCTTTGTCTGTGGTAAGTCGCCTTCTCTTGAACGTGTATAGAGCATCATCATCCCTTCGTACTGTTATCCAATCAAGATGCTTATAATCATGCCATTCGACAATTTCAACCTTTGTGACAGCAATTATCCGTCTTTTTGAATAGACATCTCAAGTGATTCCCTTGAAGTTGAATTGCCTAGAACTGTCGTCGCTTTTTGCCCCAATGGAGATTCCCCATAGGCAGATCTGTCGTATTTGGCTATGTTTGACTCCATCATTGAGTTAGGCACCAAGTCTTCTATCATTTGATATGTCGTAATCTGCAGCTTTGTCTTCGTTACTGATCGTAGAGTACTTTTCGGCTTGACACACCACCACGTCGAGATTCCAGGTCGTTATGATGAAATGATGAAATGGTGATGAACACGACGGACCCTGAGAATTGGACTAACGAGTGTGGCTGTGCAGATCATGCGAGTTATTGATGACCTTCAAGGGTTGTAATCCAGTTAATTTTTAAGTTGTGGTTTGTAGACCTCCTCTCAAAATTATCCAGTTCAGTCCAACTTTGCAAGTGCCTTTCATCAGCTAAATGTTGGACCCGCTAGCAGTTCTGGGTTAGAGTTTGAACATTTAGCCGTTTAGCACAAAGAGGGAGAGTCAAATGTTGAATCGGTTAGTTCATCAAACGACTTCGAGGGTCTTGTTGTGCAGACTGCTTAAACAAGGTTAGGACGTTTCATGAACAGAGAATGCGTATTCTCATGATGATCAGGAGAAGGTAGTTCGTGGTTTTTGAACAATCAGGAAGATTTGGACTCTTCTTCTGCTTGTTCAATCTTGGACACCTGTTTCATACTCCTGGTCTGCAGGTCTTTCTGAAGACATCAGTATAGGTAGTCTGGTCTGCTGTCCTTTGTTGTCGTTAACTTGGAGCACTGGTGAGGAGGTTCCTTTCCTGACCTTCTTCTCTTGGACCCTCGGTCTGTTCCATCGGAGGGTTTTTTTGATCATCATCTGCCAACCAATCTTTCTTAGTTCTTTTTGATGATGACTTATCGCCCATTTTGTATCTAACTAGATTTGTCGGCCTTCATATGAATCAACTAATGACTGGTTAAAGCTGCCTTTTGTATACAGAATTTGTTGATAGGTATGTTGTTAGCTTCCATTTTGTCAATTAGGATCTTTTTTCAGCCTCTAGTTCGGAAAGATTTGCAGCTACAGCTTAAGATGTGTTGGCTTCCTTGATGATCGCAAAAGAAACTTCAGACTCGAGTGGATCGATTACTAATCTCGATTTTGGAATAACTTTTGGAGAACTTCCTTTTTGATTGGTTTTGATTGGTTTTCTCATTCAATTCATCAATTGAGTCAAGAAATTGATGATTTGCAGAAGTAAGACTCTCTGAAATTGTCATACTTCAATTGGACTGCAACGTCCACTGCTTCCTGCATCTTATTTGCTAGATATTGATCAACAGTGCCAGGAATGGAGGAGAGCGCGTCAGCATATTGATTGGTTTGCCTGAATTCTGAGAAATTGTCTTCTAACGCTTTCAGTCTATCATCAAAGCCAAACAACGAGGCAAAGTTTGGAAGATTTTCTAGCAAGGAGCTTGTAGTAGTTGCCGGTGTCATAATTGGTAGTTGTTGTGGATTGAATGGACGATAGGATTGCGGTGTTGGAGGGACGGAGTGAAGGATGGCTCACGGATGGCTGTTAAATGAGTAACATGAGTGAAGTGCTTCAGTATGTTGTCGAAAAATAGCATCAACACCAGTATCTTTGATTTGGGTTTCAGCAATGTTGGTACGAAATCCAGAGGATCAACGAAACTCTGTTGTTGACCATCAGGATAACGGAGGTTAGGGTCACATGAGTGTCTTCAACATCTGTCATTACTTTATCTCTTCCATCAAGATCGGTATGGATTCTTGACTGCCTCATTTTCACTTGATCCTTTGCATCTGTAGCATCTTCACTTGACTTCGCACCTGCAACCTTCGCTCCTTCAACGTCATTGTCACTATCATCCTCATCTGATGATGAAATACTAGAATCATCTTCATCAGTATCCTTTTCATGTATTATTTCATCATCATGAGTGTGAGCTTAGACTGTACCAAAATCATAACCATCATTATCTGTTTTCAGTCATTTCTTTCATCATAATCGTCTTCAGCTTTCTTATCATGTCACTAGCTCATATCTTCTTGACATTTCTCATCATCTGTCATTGTTCCTCTTCATCTGCTTCTCTCCTGAGGTAGTCTCATGAACTTCATGTTTTCTGCAGCATTCCTCATCTTGATTTTGTCCATTCTTGATCATCGGTCGCTTGGACTTCAAGATTATATCATCATATGAATCTAATCAGGAGCTTCGGGACCTGGGGTAAACAGTTCCGTCATTGCTCCAGAACCACTAGCATGTGAGCTATGAGTATCGTGACGGCTCTTGTGATGACTTATTTTAGTTGTTCAGTTCTATTCAGTTCTCATCAGATATATTATCAAGCTCTGAAGTTTTTTGTTTTCTCTGTTAGGACCTTCTGGTGCTTGGGGGCAGTGGAAGGCTTCCCATTTGGGGATTGCTCTGTATTGCTTTCTTCTTGCTTCTTTTTGTCTTAGAGGACTTGTTCCTGAAGCCATACGTATACTCTTTGTAGGATTCTAAGTTGCGGAATGTCCTCGGTTGGTTAATGCCACTGGCAAGATAGCCCCGTACAACTGAGTGGCTTCATTCCTTGATATAACATTGATTGTAGAAAACATTGGGTCATCTCTGGCATAGTGCCAATTGACCTTGTTTCTTCTAGGGATTGAAGGATCTTTTTCCATCACATAGTTGACGACTAACTTGGTGAACCGAGGATAGTACATCGCACTGCCCTTCTTCGAACTTTTGGTCTCAATCTTGAAAATGAAGTCTCCACAGAAGATATGCATAGTCAACGTTCTTCTGGTTGTACATACCCCACAAGATTTGAGCTTGAGAGAGACGAAGACTGTCATATGATGGAGTTCCGCAGAGACATTTGTTGATTACAGCAGCAAATGATCTCCATGGTTGATGCAGTTTATTGACATTCACGTCAGAGAGCTTCCTTATATCTCCGGAGTGTCCAAGGCTAGCTAGAAAAGATTATGATCTCCGTTCAAGAGGTGGTCTACAAACTTCTTATTAGACTTTAGGGCAATTACGCTGTCTGAATTGCTCAGGACGATGATGTGTTCTTGTTCTTCAATTTGAATCGGACCGATCGATGTGAACATAGCAGAAGCAGAATTCCTGCTTATAGATTCTGGAGTATCAGCAGTGACTTGGATGTTTGTAGAACGGAGTGAGCTTTAGCACATCATAGACCACTTGAAGAGTTGCTTCCTTGGATGTAATATCCGAACTCAAGCGAAGATTGCATTTACCAATCTTGAGTCGGTCAGCAGGAGCCACCAATGCGTCATCCAAAGCAATCTGATCTGCTATCGAGAGTGCCATAATTCTGTTTAAGAAAGAGTGAGTACAGTTTATAAGGACACACAATCATTCATTCATGATAACCTTTAAGACTTTTAGCACTTCTGAAGTATCAATCTACTTAGAACAGACACATGGCGTGTAAGACAAGGACCTATCCTAACAATTAAGTGAATATAGTTAACCTGGTTATGTCAACGTATCACTGTTATTTATACTAAGGATTTGTTGAATTTTAATCTTAGTTAGAAAAAATTTGATCTTAAGTGTGATTAAGTCAAATATGGTTCTAAATGTTGATAAGTCTTTTTGTTACTCGTTCGGTCCTCAAAGAGTAACACTCGTTCGGTCCTTAGAATATGTGCTTGTTCGATCCGTAATGTAAGACACCCATTCGATCAAGTCAAATGGCTCTCGTTCGATCCTCTCTAAGCAACACTCGTTCGATCCCTGTTAAGCAACACTCGTTCGATCGCCCCAAAAAAAAATCACTCGTTCGATCCTTGTTAAGCAACACTACATACATGCGTACGTTCAACACATGAACACACCTCGTTCGTCAACGCTTATGTCCACCTCGTTTCGATCAAACACATAAACACATCGTTCGATCAACACTTAGGGTCAATCGTTCGATCAACACTTAGGGTCACTCGTTCGATAAAACTGTGAAACCACACTCGTTCGATACACTTTGGGTCATCGTTCGATAACACTTAGGTCACTGTCGATCAACACGTATAGCCACCTCTTTTCTTTTTCATTTTCCCAATCAACAAATTTTGCACTCGTTCGATCAACACTTATGGTCACTCGTTCGATCAACGCTTATGTCCACTCGTTCGATCAACACATATGGTCACTCGTTCGATCAACGCTTATGTCCACTCGTTCGATCAACACATAAACACACTCGTTCGATCAACACTTAGGGTCACTCGTTCGATCAACACTTAGGGTCACTCGTTCGATCAACACGTATAGCCACTCGTTCGATCAATATAAAAACTCTCGTTCGATCAACACAAATGGACACTCTCGTTCGATCAACACTCGTTCGATTCATATGTTTTATTACTTTATCGATGTCTAACATTTGTGCATTATCGATTTCTTTAACTCTTTAACTAGTATAACACTCTCAAACTTAAAACAT
This sequence comes from Tanacetum coccineum, assembly GCA_026074375.1. Classification (NCBI taxonomy): domain Eukaryota; kingdom Viridiplantae; phylum Streptophyta; class Magnoliopsida; order Asterales; family Asteraceae; genus Tanacetum; species Tanacetum coccineum. The sequence continues at coordinate 36,221 of BQNB010026636.1, read as the reverse complement.
ATCAAGTTTTTTCATTATTTCGCATTCTACACAATATTTTCGAACACAAAATTAGCAAGAACACATTTAAAAACACCACAAATGATCAAGCCATGTTAACCTATACATATATTAAGCCTAGAACTACAAAAGCCCTTAATCAATTACACGTTTTCACCACCTTTTGATTTGACGAACCCTAATTTTATAATTAGGGCTGTAATGATCCAAAAATGACGAAAACACACAATCCTTTAAGGGATTCGAGTTGTTTAGGAGATGAAAATCAAGATTGATGTTATACCTTAGATTTGAAACGGAGTAGAAACTTGTTGTTTAATGATTCGATCGAAAAGGGTCAAGTGTGTGTTTGAGTGTGTGAGTGAGTTAGAGTGAACAGTGAGGTGTATGAAAATGGGACGGGTTGTGTTTGATACTGTGTAAAAAATGAATTTCAATTTAGACATATTTGGCCCCCTATGTTTACACAACTTATAAATTTTGCACATTAAGTTTTATAAGGAATACTCAAGATAAACAGCTAGCACACATAGTCCTAAATGTTTTATCTCTCATACCTATAGACCTAATTTTTTGCAAACTGCACCCTAAAGGCATAAGCAATTAACACATAAGGCACAAATAATCGTTAAAATTCTTTTTCCCTTTTTAGAGCTCATTTGATCATGACGAAGAAATTTGACATTCTCTCCCCCTCAAACAATGTCCCGTTTTCTATTTAAAGAGCTGTAGACATTGTTTGAGAAGTCAAATGTATTTTAAAAATATTTTCAGATGATGGAATGATTTTGTGTGTGACAAAACAACAAACACCAAGTTAAATAAAGATTTCTCTTATTTAATCACTATAGATGCACTGAAAGTACACTTATGGATATTGAAAAGCAGGGTTGTGATGCTAGTAATCCACAAAAGCCTTTGCATGGTCATAAAGTAGACCATGCCCGAGAATAAATTCCCGTTGAGAGGTCAAGTTTCCTTTTTGACGGAATACTTGCCTTTAAGATGATGTCCGGGTTACTATCTGAAATAATAGCAAGCCATTTGGCATGTTTTGAAAACATTTGTAACTTCTGCTCGAACTTCATTTACAGCCTCGTATCATTATTGAATGACATTTCTAAGACCGTAAATGTTATCGATTTTCAGAAGACATGCCTTTATTACCTCTTTTTATATTTTTTCATTTTTTAATTTTTTCTTTGGTTTTATAGATTTTATATTTTTGTATTTTGCTTTTATAAAAGTTTTCTAAAAATGAAAAATCTTTTTGGTTTTTTTATGATTTATATATATATATTATACAGGATATGTGAATAGGTACCACCACTATTCATCAACTTCATCTGCCAATTGTTTCAGAGTCTCCGACGTAAAACTCCGCATTCCCAGCTTGTTGATCAGAAATTCAATTCTTTCTCGGCCAAGAGCTTTAGTGAAGATGTCCGCCAGTTGATACTCCGTATTGACAAAGTAAAGTTCGATCACCCCATTCTCAACATGCTCCTTGATAAAGTGAAATCTGATGTCTATATGCTTCGATCTGGAATGTTGAACGTTGTTGCAGCATAAGGCAATAACGCTTTTGTTATCACAGTACATTGGAATTTTGTTGAAACCAAAGCCATAGTCGGTAAGTTGTGATCTCATCCAAAGGATTTGAGCACAACAGCCAGACAAAGCAATATATTCAGCTTCCGTACTGGATATCGCAGCGCTTTTTTGCCTTTTTGATGACCAACTTATAAGTCTATCTCCTAAAAATTGCATACTACCAGATGTGCTACGACGTGTATCTTGACAACCAGCATGATCCGCATCTGCAAATGCTGTTAGAGCAATCGAAGAATCCTTCGGATACCATAGTCCCCGATTAACGGTTCCTTTTAGATATCGAAAGATCCTTTTTACTGCATTTAAGTGCTTTTCGGTAGGCCGAGCCTGATACCGGGCACACATGCATATAGCAAATTGTAGGTCAGGTCTACTGGCTGTGAGATAAAGGAGGGTGCCTATCATACCACGATAGTGTGACGGATCAACGGCTTTCCCTTCTTTATCCTCATCCAGTTTGGATTTCTCCACCATGGGAGTATCCACTGGGTCACAAGAGTCAAAACCGTATTTCTTTAAGGATTCAAGGGCATATTTTGACTGGTTAATAAAGATGCCTCTGGGACTTTGAGAAATCTGTAGTCCTAAGAAAAATGAGATTTTGCCCATCATTGACATCTTAAATTTTGAACACATGATTTTAGAAAATAGGTCACAAAGTTCAGGTGTAGATGCAGCAAAGATGATATCATCGACATATATTTGTACCAGAAGTAGTTCCTTGCCGTCTCTGCGTATGAACAATGTGGGATCCACTGAACCTTTGGAGAAGTCTTGGGATATCAGGAACGAAGACAACATGTCATACCACGCGCGTGGAGCTTGTTTCAACCCATAAAGAGCTTTCTTAAGCTTGTACACGTGATTTGGTTTATCTTTATCCACAAACCCATCCGGCTGGCTAACATAAACTTCTTCCCGCAGATTACCATTCAGAAACGCAGTCTTCACATCCATTTGGTAGACGACCATGTTCATATGAGCAGCAAACGCGAGAAAAATCCTTATAGCCTCTAATCTTGCAACCGGAGCAAAAGACTCTTCAAAATCAATTCCCTCCTCTTGACGGTAACCACGAGCCACTAACCGAGCTTTGTTCTTTAGTATACCTCCCAGTTCGTCTAGTTTCACTTTGTAGATCCACTTCAAAGTAATAACCATAACTTTATCTGGTCGGGGTACGAGCTCCCATACTTCAAGTCGTTCGAACTCATTGAGTTCTTCTTGCATTGCTTCAATCCAACAGGCTTGAGTCAAAGCATCTTTATACGTCTTGGGTTCAACAGCAGTGAGGAAAGCATCGTAGTAACAGAAAAGAGCTTGCTCATGTAATTGCAGCCTTGTGGAAACTGGTCTAGCGAGTTCACCGATTATATTTTCAAGTGGATGATCCTTAGTCCATTTGTTATTGTGTTCAGAAATTTGGTGATCGGGAGGCACATTTGTATGAATAGAATCCGACGATGAAGATTGATCAGAAGGAACTTCTGGAATTGGAATACCAAAGTACGGATCATTACCCATATGTGCAACTTCAATATCATGATTGTCTTCTTCAACATCGTTAGGAATGACGGGAGGTTGGGTATCGGGTGTTGTTTGAGAGTTACTTGGTGATGGTGCATCTTGGTCAACTGTAGTTGAGGAAGGTGAACCGGTTGATACAGCGGGTACTGGAGCTGCTACTTCATCAATTGGAGCAACGACTTCAGGGGCTGGGTGATCAACACTAGGTGGGGGATTGAGTAATTCATCGAACAACGGTTGAAACAACATATCCCAGTCAGTTCTCGAAGGTGGTACAAACGGTGTTGAAGGAGGAGGGTTTGGCACGAGTCCTGAACTGATTGTTGCAGGAGTCATTTCATGAAGTGCGGGTCCTGAACTGCTGTGTTTAGAAGCCATCATCCAGAACCCCTATCTTCAACTAGCGGCACCACTTTACGACAAGCACTCAGCGTGCCCGATACCACCTCGTCTTCTTTACGAGATGCCTCTATCCTCTCACCCCCATACCAACACTCACAAATTCACCCTCGAGACTTCTCTCTCTTCTCTCTAACGAGCACAATCCTATCCGAGCTTGCAGCTCACTCTCATCTGTCCTAACCTCTGGTAGAACTACAGTGCACAACATGATCCGATCTAACGATCGCTCACACAATACACAAACGGATCATGTGACTTGATTCTGTCATCGATTCTCTGAAGTCCATGAGTATTTCTTCGCGAAGAGCAAGTCACATACAGACTATTTATCACAACAGTCAGATCATACACATCGTACAAGTCCTATCTTTGGTAGAGACTGAACCACTAAACACTTTGTCCCAATCTCCCTTACTTATCTTTATGTACACATAACCAGTTCACGGATTTAAGTTGTTTTGGTTTTGGCACGCACCAGGCTACAGTCTCCAAAACCACATCATACCTGATTATGTGGAAGAAAATAAGTCAGACAAACACTAGCTTCTAATTACACGATGTTGTGCACTAGTCTTTGGGTGTGCGTGCGAGGGGAGACGTTGCTTGCTGTCATCGAAATAGCTGAAGGTCAAGATGATTTAGATAGCGGTGGGTACTGTTAGTCATAGTTGTGAGGAGTATCTATGTGAGAATGAGAGGTTGCGGGAATCTACGATTTCACAGTTGAGAGAGGATGGCACGTGGTATTGAGTGCTGGTGGAGGTTTTGATGGGGTATGTTAGGTGGTTGTTTTCACCCCAATGGAGGTTTTTATTTCACACAATTAATCATTGTTTAAGTTCCAAAAGTACCTCTTGGGATCAAATTCCTACAAATATTGCCACAGCTGTAATTTGTTTAACAACTAATCAAAAGTATAATTTTTCCAAATTAATTTTTGATGGTATGCTTAGACATCTAGAGGCTAAGAAGAAGTTTGTAATGTATCCTCGTTTTATTTCTATATTTTTAGGTAGAAAATTAGCTAATATATCTGTACCTTTAGATCACTTTCCTGTAAATAGTTTAACTAGTAAAGTTTTTTCTTTTATGATTAAGAAGGGCAAACATTTCTCAGGCAAAGTTACACCTTTGTTTGATACTATGTTGGTCCAACCAACTCAGGATGAGGGTGCTTCCTCAGAAAGACTATCTGATGAACAATCATCACCCTCCCCTGCTCCCACTAGTGAAGTACCTTATGAGCCACACACTGACTCATCTTCTGCTCAACCTAGTGAGGTACCTTTTGAGCAACAACCTGACCCTTCCCCAAGACCTTCACCCAGACCATCCCCAAGACCTTCACCCACCCCTATTGTTCCTGATTCAATACCAGAACCTACTGGTGAGAATCTTGGAGATCATTCATCCAATGATACATCCCTTTCAGGGAATGAGGATGACATGACTCTCCCAAATGTCTATGATCTTTGTATATCTTTATGTAAACAGGTTTCAGATCAAGCCAAAGAAATTAAACTCTTGAAGGCTCAGATCACCAAGCTCAAGAAGCAAGCTAAACCTGTCATCAAACATTTCAAAGCATATCTGAAGACTGTCTCATTGCAGCAAAGACTCCCAAGGAAGAGCTCCTCAAAGAAACATAGGATGCGCAAAGAGTCTGTATCCAAACAAGGGAGGAAGATTGCAAAAGGAGAATCATCAGTTCAAAGAGATCCTCTGTTTGATGTAATGCCTGAAGATAACATTGATCACATGGAAACAGACAATGCTCAAAGTGAAGGGAGGACAAGAGAAATGGTGGATGAAGACAAGGAGATTGATGAAGTTAGACTTAGTACTGAAGATGCAGTTAGTACTGACAAAGAAGGAGTTAGTACCGACTTTGAAAAAGTTAGTACTGACAAGCCAAAAGTTAGTACTGACGGATCCAAAGTTAGTACTGATGAACAAATTGAAGGTGCTGATGAACAAGTTGAAGGTACTGAAGAACACAATGAAGGTACTGAAGAGCAAAGAGAAGGTACTGAAGATCAAACTAAGGAAGAAATTGCTACTCAAGCTTCTCAAACATCCACTCAAACACCCACTTCTATGATATTTGGTGATGATGAAACAATAGCTACACTTCTCCTCAACATGAGTCAAGCCAAAGCTGCTTCTAAAGAAAAAGAGAAAGGTGTAGAGTTGAAGGATGTTGAAGAAATTGATAGACCTAGGCCTACTTCTACAAGATCACTTCTCACATTAAAGCCTCTTCCAAAGATTGATCCAAAAGACAAAGGGAAGAAGAAGATTGAAGAGGAGGATGAATCTGAAAGTGAAGATGATGATATTCCTCAAGCTGTGAAGAAATTCAAACAGCTTGAGAGTGATGAAGAAATGGCTAGGAAAATTCAAGAAGAATGGGAAGCAGAAGAAGAAAGAAACAAGATTGCTGAAGAAAAAGCAACAAATGAAGCTCTCATTAAAAACTTTGATGATATAAAGGCAAGAATTGAGGCAGACAGAATTCTTGCTGAGAAGCTTCAAGAGCAAGAAAGAGAGCAGTTCACAATAGAAGAAAGAGCAAAGTTCCTTCATGATACAATTGCTGCTCAGAGAAAATTCCTTGCTCGACAAAGATCAGAGGCCATCAGAAACAGACCTCCAACCAAGAATCAATTAAGAAATCAGATGATGACCTACTTAAAGCATGTGGGGAACTTCAAACATTCTGAGTTGAAGAGTAAGAAGTTTGAAGACATACAAGCAATGTATGAAAAGATAAAAAGGTCAGATGAAGATTTCATTGCTATTGGGTCTGTTGAAGATGATAGACTGATCAAAAGAATGAATAAGAAAGATTCCTCCAAAGGAGAAGAGATCAAGCAGGAATCTAAAGAAGAAGTCAAGGAAGAGGATAAAGGAGAAGAGAATACAAGAAAGAGAAAGCACGGTACAAGGAAAAAGATGAAGTCAAGAAAAAGAAGATTCAAACAAGATACTTCTCAAGATGACCCATCTGACATTGAGAAAGAGAATGATGAGCTGAGATTGTGCTTGACAATAGCTCCAGATGAGGACAAGGAAGTAGATTATGAAATACTTGACAAGAAGTATCCAATCATTGACTGGAAGACTGAGAATCTTGGCACTAAACCACAGTTTGATGAATCTAAAAGATCAGAAGAGATTAATATGAATGTGGTAACAAGAAGTAATGGTCAAAAGAGATGCTTCAGCACATTGATAAGAGTGCTTTCAGTGTTTGACAGAGAAGACTTAGATGCTGTATATAAACTTGTGATGGACATATATCAAGATAAGATTCCTGAAGGTTTTGATAAAGTTCTTTGGGGAGATTTGATAGTTATGTTCAATCCAGATGAACAAGATGAGTTTTGGAACTCACAGCATGAATGGAAAGTAGTCAGTTGGAAGCTGCATAGTTCTTCAGGGGTACACACTTTGATGACTGATGAAGGATTAGTCGTTCACATGCTAATAGAGAAGAAGTATCCTTTGAAAAAGGAAATACTGATGCAAATGCTAAAGCTAAAATTGGAGTCTGAAGAAGAAAGTACTATGGCATTGGAATTGATACGATTTATCAAGAAGGTACTTGCTGATTTAGAATCTAAAGAATAAGACTGATGGAAGTGAGAAGGGATTGAGTGTTGGCTAACCACCACACAACAAATGGTTATCAATTCACCATGCTTAACAGGCATAAGAATTGGCTAGTCCACAAGCAAACGGCTTGAGGTAAAGACTTCTCAAATCCGTTTATGGTTTACAATTTACCAAAAATTGTAGGGTTCTCAACTCACCTTGCTTCTTGGTGAAGAGTTGGCTAGTCCAAGATCAAACAGTTCTTGGTAAAGACTACTCAAATCTGTTGATAGCTGATAGTTTGCTAAAAACTATATGGTTTATCAATGCACCATGTTATGACAATGAAGCATTGGCTAGTCCAAACACAAACGGTATTTGGTAAAGACAAATCAAATCCGTTGATGGTTGACAGTTTACCAAAAACTGTATGGTAATTAACTCACCATATTCTTAGATGAAGAGTTATCTATCCCAGAGCAAACGGCTACTGGTAAAGGAACATCAAATCCGTTAATGGCTGGTAGTTTGCCAAAAACTACAAAGCCAACTTAGTTGGATTGTAGGTAACAAGATGTTGCTGAGTAGCTGAAAAGATGTTGCTGAATTGCTGAAAAGACAAGGTTGCTGCTAAAGAAGGATAGAGTGTACAAGATTAAGAAATGATAAAGAATGTTTGGATACATCCTCTGTGCGTTAAAAGAAGCTTAAAGGATTGAAGAAACATGAAGTTAAAATAGTTTAACATTCATGTTTAAGGGAGGATTGTTAGGATTAATGTTTTCTTAACTTAGTACCGACAGTACAAATAGTTAGTACTGGACAGTAATTACTTATACCGACAGTACAAAGTATTAAGTACTGTTAGTTGAGTAAGTAACCAGTTAGTAGAGAAGTTAGTTAGTACCGGTTAGAAGATATTTAAAAGATATTTATGAGAGTAAGCCTATTAGGGTTATCCTTAGTCTACAAAAGGAACCCTAGGCATAGTTAGTGGATATAGTTCAACAGACGAACATAGAGGATAACAGACGAATACACAAGCTTAGCAAATCATATACAATATCATAGTTAGCAATCTGTAATCCTCAAGAACACATTAATAAAGTTGTTATTCAGTTGTTCATTGTTCTTCTTAGTACCTGTGTTAAGATTCCGCATTAACACATAGTATTTATAGTCATTGTTTCTACATAGTCATTTGTATTTATACATCTTGGCTATCATCCTTTATAGGCCGCAAAGATCCATTCAGTTTAAAAGGACCATCACCTCTTCTTTTTCTAAAATAATGCCTACAAGTTATGCTAATTGCATCACAGCTAGGGTTCATCATCGATCCCAGACCAACTCACCAATAGCCAGTCGAAACAATAATAATAATGATTGATCCCAGATCAATACTAATTATTCATTACCAGATGCAACTAACAGCTTATGAATAAAATACAAATCAAGTAGAGATAAAAACATGATCAAACCTTATCTTTTTCACAATTAGGGTTGGAAAAAACCATAATATCAACACATCAGATCTAGTGGCCTTCAGAAACACTATGAACAAGCAACACGTCATATTAAAACCTTTTGATCCTAGATATCAAGAGCAACCCACTCTGATACCAACTGTTAAAGCCTAATTGTAGGCTTCATAGATCGTTTTGCCCAACTAGGATATAATAACATTGAATGATATAAAGTACAGCGGAATAACAAATAAGAACATCAATGTTATCACAATGTTTTCTTTATTCATACTAATAAACTATAAACTATTCGACTTTAATCAGTTGACTATGCTATCTAGATAACTAACTATTACACAAACTAATAAGCTAACTATTAGACTCTCATTGGAGAGATCTAACTATGATGGATATGAAACTATTCACCCTAATACCCTTTATATAGAGGGGTATTAAGGCTTACAAAGGAAGCTAATTAATTATATTAGGAAGCTAATTAAAACTAATTAAAACCTTCCTTTATCTTTGATATTCTTTGACTTTTCAATGCCTATCTTTATGGAAATCTTCCAGCTTTTAATTCTTCCATATGTAGAATACCAAAGTGTCATATTAATCCCTTGTTGTTTCATTCGTCTTCATTTATGCATATGTAATTTTGTAATCATCAAATCTGAGATCCCAATAGTTATTTAATGCTCTGGCAATATTAAGTAATTTCCCTACATACCTACATATGATCCTCTTTTCACAATCAACACAACCTTCCTTAAAAACAACATCACTTCCACTGATTCACCCATTCCTTGGGACTTTATCTCTCCAGAAGAAACACCTGAGTTCATAGATGCTGATGATCACCCAGCTCTCAATGAACTTGAACAATCTAAATCAGTTGATAATCTTGAACCTGCTAAAATTCAAGACTATGTCACCAATGAACCAATCAGTGATGTTTAATCCTTACCAACAATCAACTCACCCTCAGCGGCTGTTGAAATCAACCCCTCAGCTAAAGGTATCCTTCAACCTCATGTTCCTCATGACAGATGGTCAAGAGAAAAGCACATTAAACTAGTTAACATCATTGGTAAACCTTTGGCTGGTATTACAGCCAGAAGTAGGATCAAAGACTTAGAAGCTGCTTCAGCTCATGAATGTTTGTATGTTAACTTTCTCTTTGAAATGGAACCCAAGAAGCGGATTAAAGCTCTGGAGGAAGAAGAAGGATGGATTATTGCAATACAAGAAAAGCTAAATCAATTTGAAATGAACAAGGTCTGGACTTTGGTTCCTAAACCTCATGGTAAAACCATAATTAGGACCAAAGATGGATGAAAATAGGGTCGTTATAAAGAATAAAGCAAGGCTGGTTGCTCAGGGTTACAATCAGCAGGAAGGAATTGATTAAGAAGAAACATTTTCACCTGTTGCAAGACTGAAAACCATCAGGAATTAGGCTAAGTGTTGAAGATCCACTAAGTGCAAGACTCAACGGTATTGAAGGACTCGCTGAGTGCAAAGCCTCAGCGATCAACCTCAGTCGTATTCAAGTTAAATACATTGTCAAGGAAGTCAAAGATAACTTGAAGACATACTCGTCAGCTGGGATGGATATCAGCTGGTATATAGAATGAATACATTGTGGTTCTAAGGAGAGTCAGAGGTGGCAATACTCTAATTCCCCTGTTACCCTTTGAAGAAGAACAAGCCGAACTTAAGCTTTTCTCTTAGCTAGGCTTGGCAGGAAACTTAATAATACCTTATAGCGGGACAAAAAGGTATTTGAGTTAAAGCCTGTATTAAGTATGAAGTTGGTAAAATTAGTGAACACTTGGCAGAACTGTTCACTAAAGTATGGGTGGGATGTTTCCAAGAATGGACGTGCATTAAATACCTCGTACGGCCACCACTAGATTCTTAACACGTCGCAACTGCCCCCACTAAGGATGCAACCTCGTATTAGTATAAATAAAGAATGTTGTAAGGAGTAAATGCCATCGCTTTTATTATTGTATTTATTATATGCATTTACTCCTTTGTCGAACTTACAAGGTAGTCCTCTGATCCTATCAGCTGGTCTATATAAGTTCGTTTCTAAACTTGATACATCATTAAGTTTACTTGTTCAAAGGGTAATCTTACATTGTCATTCAACTTGTGCGATCCATAACACATTGTAATACTTTGATTCTTATCAATAAAACATTACACGATTGAAAAGTTATTACTGGTCCCACGAATGGCGCCAATTGATAATACGATGATCCATATGTTAGGGGTGAGGGTACTAACTATCAAATGAGTGACCTGTTTATATGTATCAATCAAGAAAAAAAAGGGTAGCATTTAGAGTAAATCGGGACTTGCTCCCCGTATTAGACTCTGATGCTCAAGTCAGATGAGGTTGGTAGTAAAATAAATATGATATAGAGAGATGTATATATATATATATATATATATATATATATATATATATATAGAGAGAGAGAGAGAGAGAGAAAGAGAGAGAGAGGGAGAGAAAGAGAGAGATAGATAGTTAATTGTTGGTGTGTGTTTCGATGACTTACCAGTCTCTTATTTATTGGGGAGAAACGAACCTGATCTTGCCATCGGATAAAAATTAAATATTTCTTTCTGTCAGAAAATATTATGATATCACATGAGCATTTAATGAATCTGAGTCATTTCTTATCTTTAAAAAGACATTTGCTCCATGTGCTTCTAGATAACTATTTAATTTCATTTCCATCCCACGTGATGACTAGCATTTCATTTCATCCATTTGACATGCTACTTGTTTCGTGTATTATGCATTTTTTACTGCCAAGCCCCATTTCAATGGGTGTTCTCCTGCATAGGACCACCTTTTTGCATATTTACCAATTTCCCTTGAATCTCGTGTAACTTTTTATACGATTTACACAAAGACACGTGTCACGTTATTACTCGTCGGTTAGAAAATTATAGAAATCGATTTGGGCCCGCACTTTCATTTTGACATAGTCGTGTAAACCCATACACGATTTTCTAATTTTTTAAAAAATTAATGTTAGTGGCTTTAGGTATTGTGCATGATTTATTTAGTTTTTATGATTTAGGGTTTTTATAGATTAGGGTTTTACGAGATTGACTAGTTGACCACTTTGTGATCGTTTTAGCATATGTATATGTTTTATAAAATTTTGTTTTTTTGGTTATTTGTGTTTACCCTGATGAGCGCTACACAATGAACTAAAATTTATGGGAAATATAATTAATATGAACAGGATATCGTGTTTCAAAGTGTGTCACTTGAATGTATTTGTAAATTTATTTTGTTGTTATATTATGTATAGTTTTTTTGTATTATTGATGAGGTGTCATTTTATTCACTTTTTCGGGGTCGTTTAACTCCCAAAATCATGTGTTTATGCCCAAAATAGGTACTTAGTCGTTCTTTTTTAGGTATTTCTCATTTGGAAGACATTTAGATGAATTACACGTGACTTGGGCTTATTTGGAGAAGAAACAGACGAGATTACAAACCAACACTAAGACTCTTAAAGATTTGTGCTCACAGAGCCTGGAGACGGCGTCACAAGCTATACACGACACCGTCATAACTCATCAAGTAATGGCGTCATAACATTTTATGACGGCGTCAGCCCACACTGACTCAAACGCAGATCTAGAAGATTCTACTTATGACAACGTCACGACTAAAACGCGACGCCGTCGCGTCGTTTTTCTTATATATACAAACTCGAATTTAGGGTTTTGAGTGTGTAACTTTGCAATAAAAAGAGGGTATGAACCCTAGTTTATTTAGTAGTTGTAAGAGACGATTTTAAGGCCTAAAAACCCTATTATACTTTTTCCAATTCATGTTTTAATCAAGTAAGGTTTACTTAATCATTTAATATATCTATGTGTTGTTTGATTTATTGTTCTTGCTTTATCTTTAACATGCTTAGCTAAACCTCCTATTGTGTTTATTTATGATTTTATAAAACCTAGAATATAGATCTTAATGGTGTTGCTTCTTGTGATGGATGTGCACATTAGGTCTTAGACAACTAGCTTTTGTTTGTATCGCTATTGATATGTCTAGGGAAACGTGATTGTGTAGAAAGGATACCATCGAGTAACAGTCTTCATACTACCTTGCCCCCTAATATGGTTGATCCACTTTTAATATATTTCACATGCACTTAGTGTACTCCTAGGGGCCAGGTAATAGTCTTCATACTACCTTACTTGTGCGTTGCTCTAGCGGCATACTAAGTAGGTGGCAGGTTTGTGTAATTCGTTCATGCTTTAGGAAATAGTTACACAGATCATCACAAGTGTGACAAGGCAACAACACTAGGAGAAGCAATCTAGGGAGTAATACATGATTAAATAAATATAATCTTTTATCTTATTGTTATCACCATTAGCTTAGATTATATTTAGTTTAAATAGCTAAAACCAACCAACCTCTCCAATTATATGATTTACTTGCTTTCCATAAAATACAAAAACACAAAAATAATCTTCTCTCAACCCTTAGAACTTTGTTAGATCATGATCAAACCTTCCCAACCTATTCCTCGAGTGAACGATAAACAACCCCGAGTCTTGCCTATACTACACTACAACGATTAGGTGCACTGCCTAGGGAGTTGTATAACTTCTCGTGTAGAAGTCCTATGATGACCGCACATCAAGTTTTTTGCGCCGTCGCTTGGGGAATAGTTAGGTATTGATCATAGTTTAACTTAGTTCTACTTGCTTAAATCCTTTCAAGTAAGATTTAATTCCTGCATATTAGCTTTCTTGTAGTCTATCTTTTCTTCATTTTATCTGTTTTGTAACCCATTCTCTTTAACCATCATGGCGGACGAGAATCTTATCCGTACTCTAGGAGACTACTCCAAACCAAGCCACAAGGGCTATAGGAATACCATCGAGCTCCCCACAGGGAACAACGTGGTGCCTCTTCGATCTGACACCATTCGGTTGGTGCAAAACGGATGCTCATTCCACGGACTTTGGTCCGAGGATCCAAACCAACACCTTAAGGATTTTCTCAAACATGTGGACTCACTTGACCTTGACGGTGAAAATAGGGAAAGAACGCGCATGCGTTTATTTAAATTTTCCTTTCGCGATCAAGCTAGCAATTGGCTTGAACGCCATCCAGAAGGATCCATCTCCACATGGGAGGATCTTACTACCCGATTCCTTGCTCAATTCTTTCCACCGGGAAGGACCGCAAAACTCCAAAACGACATCCTGATGTTCTAACAACATCATGGAGAATCTTTATCCGAAGCATGGACTCGTTTCAAGGACTTACTCCAAAAAGTCTCTTATCATGGCATAGATCATTTGCTTTAAATCCAAATTTTTTATGATCATGTCTCCTTTCATCTTAAATGTGAGATTGACGACGCCGTTGGCGGCAAACTCCGCAATAAAAACACCGACGAATGGTGGGAAATCATTAAGAACCTCGCCCTCTACGACCATGAAGGCTGGGATGAACCAAATGAATTTGTCAAACCGGTCTAGGCCATTGCTATACCTTATTGCATCCCAAAAACACCTGACCAAAGACTTCTCGAGCTCGAAGACCAGATTAGCTTCTTACTAAAAGGGTCATGATCGACACCCACATCAAGCTCAGCACACGCCCCTCAAGCTTATGTCAAAGCAGCCCATCCGAACTCCCGTCCGCAAAATCAAAGTAAACCACCAACTCTGAACACTTTCGCTTTTCATGAACGTACAGGTCCAAGCCCTCAACCACAAGCGTTAGAAACCACTTTTGAAGCTTGAGTGAGTGACTACATAGCAGCACACACCGACAGAATGGAAAGATTTGAGAACGCCATCTTCAAGCAATGCGTAGAAATCAATGATAGGATGACTGAAATGTTCGGACTTCTTAAAGAAGTCACGACCAGTAGGACCCCTGAGAAAGTATTAATAAGAGAAGAAGCCGTTACCAAGAACGTGAATTCTATCTTTCTGGCAAAAGGAGAAGAAGAAAGGAGCAACGAGAGGAAGGTAACACCCAACAACGCTAAAAAACCCACCGAGACAGGAATGGAAATGCTAGTAAAGGAGGCCGAGACAAAGGATAAAGCTAAAAACAAGGCCAGAAACAAATCAATCAAAGCACCTAAGAGCAAGGAAGTAGCTGAAGCACCCGGTTCTCAGCCTGTCGCATATTACCTGAAGCATAAAATCAATGAGAAGTTGATCAAGGGGTTGGTCAACAACAGCAGATTTAATAACTCTCGACCAGGAACCTAAGTTGGAAAGAAAAAGGATAAGGAATATAAAATATTACCTAGGGGACCTGCTTATGATGTGATTCTCAAGAATAAGGTAATAAAGAAGGAGGACATTGGAGGAAACTTCAAAATACCTTGCAGCATAGGAGGCCTTAAGCATGTAAATGCCCTCATCGATCAAGGGTCCGATGTAAACGTCATGCCTTACTTCACCTATATGAAACTCACCGACAAGAGGCCTGCTGAGACAGACATCAGACTCTCACTAGCTAGCCACTCGTACATTTACCCCTTAGGAATTGCTGAGGATGTGTTAGTAGAGGTCGATGAACATGTTTACCCTGTAGACTTTGTGGTTTTGGACATCAAGGAGAATGAAAAGAGGCCTTTCATCTTAGGAACACCATTCTTGACAACAGCCAAGGCCTTAATTAAGTTTGATACAGGTACCATAACCCTAAGGTCAGGAAAAAGTAAGGTAAGTTTCCATAGGATTCCCAATTCCTCCTGTGTGAACAACAAAGGAGTAAAAAACGAGATAGAGCCCATAGCCCCCACTATGTCTGTTAATAGGCTAGTCCTGGAATGGGAGGAAAATATAAAGCTTCACTTAGAAAGGGAAATGCAATTCAACCAATAGATGAGCAAAAATTTCAAAAGCAAGCACCCCCCTCCTCTTATTGCAATCAAGGAAAGAATCAATGGCGAAGGAGAAGTCACATAAGAACGTGTGACTTCGAGTCTAGCTACAAGACTCGTTAATAAAGAAAAGCACTTCTTGGGAGGTAACCCAATTTACTTTTCCCGCATATTAGGAGTGTCGTCTGTTTTAATTCTTTATAGTTTGTGTTATTATGTTTGAACTATCTTGTAATCATGCTTTGTTTGTCTTTAACCTCGTCTTAATTTCAATCAAATGTATTTTGCAAACAATAAGTGTAGGGGAATTTATCCGGCTTTTGAGCCAAATTCAAACATGCTAAATAAATTGTTTAGAGTAATTCACGTCATATGATTGAATTGTGAAATCTCAGGTTTTATGCAACCATTTGTACAGGAATTAAATAATGGAATTAAGTGCATGAAATTTTTCATCAAAAACAAAAATTTCGTTTTCACAGACTGTGGAGACGGCGTCACGATCAACACACGACGCCGTCACCACGACACTTGTGACAGGGTCACACCAACCCCGACGGCGTCAAACGCCCAGGTCTAGAAAACTCAAAGTTTTTAATTATTTTTTAAAATAAAACTTGCACAACATTTAAAATATGTTATATTCTTTTATAAACCTGCATAAAACCATAAGCCTAACAATTCTCTCATCCTATCTTTACTGTTCTATCGAGTCGAACCCTAAATTCACATTGTATATTTGGTAAAACGCACATTTTATGCTTGGTATAGCTGTCTTTGTCTTTGATTACAGGTTATATTTGATGAGAAGAAGCTTAAAAGTTCTTAGGAAGCTCCATTAGACGATTCTTGGAGGACGATTTAACCAGTTATCGCATGCTTCTTCTCTATTATTGAGCAAACTAGGGGAGTACTGGTATCATTTCCTTGTTTTCTTTTCCCTTTATTCGTTTCAACGGGTACTTCTAGAGAACATTGGGGACAATGTTCAACTTAAGTGTAGGGGAAAATAAGCCTTAGAAACTATTCTTTCATTTGTCATTTGCTTTATCCTTAAAATGATAGGTAATATATCAAAACATAACATAAGAAGGTGATTTTTACCCAAATTTAAAAAAAATTATGACACATACCGACGAAAACCGAGTATTAATAGCGTCTCATGGATAGGAATTTATATGACTAGCACAATACCCTCAAAATTCCACCCCCACAATGTGAGGTTCGCCCTTAGATATTATACCTTTAGCTTGTTCGAGTTAAGGAGTGAGCAATCATGTGTGTCTATTTCGTCGTTACGGATGTGTATGCGTGGTTTTGTCGCCTTTTCTGGAACATTAGTATCGGTTACTTTAGGATTATGAGAGTGTACCGGTAGTCTATTAAATTCTAGAACTTGTTATTGTGATGCATCCCGAGACCGCATAGTAAGTATTAGGATTTGCTTGATAAGAGGCATTAGGAATAACCCATGTTTTAAATCTGTAATTGTTATGATGGTCACCTCGATCATATAACTATCCCACACCCTTGCCATGCACTCATTTTTAGTGCAGGATACCCCTAGTACAACTCTCCGAGCCTATCCTTTTTCACGGTTCTCATAATTTTCTGGTTAAGCCAGACTATTAATTAAGAGCATTGTCACCCTTAAACCAATCGTTGCACCCAAAAAGCCTTAGCCTACCTTACATGTACTCACCTTTAGTACATTATTGAGTTTAACCCAAGTTAATTATTTGAGTACTCGGTTGCTAAGTCCTTATCCTTGTAAATACGGTTTTGGGACAATTGGGATTCATGGTAGTATTTATTTTGCGGAAGAATGGGGAAGAAAAGTTAAATCAATACCCCCATATGTTTGTCAAATGATCTCCATGTTATTTTGATCCACCTCAAATCGGGTCATTAGTTAGATTGTATATATCGAGCATGTAAAAGCTCAAGTGTAGGGGTACGTATTATAAACCCCCCATGTTGTACTATGTTATTCAAAAAAATAAGAAAAGAAAAAGAAAGAGATTGATGTAGAGTTGTGTAGAGTTTGTCTATCTTCACCTGAGTCTTGGCTTAGCAACCAAACCAGAGTGTATTCGTGTAAGTAATTAGCTAACCATTCCACTCCAAATTCACCTAAAGCCACCCAAATGTATCCCATCCGTTTCCGTTTCCATTATATGTTATCTTACAACCCACAACCCTTTAAAAGACCTCTTAGATAGTAATGATTAATGCTTACACCTAGCGGTAAAGGTTTGATCCTTTACCAAGCCTATGGTAATTTATATGCTATAACAGGTAATGAGTGTGATTCGTCTTCCCCCCATATGTTCATATTTTATTACTACACCCAGAGATAAGATAGTGAATCCCAAACACTTTATGTGAGGTGCTAGTTTATATTTTCCGTTGCTTTTAATTACCGAAGGTCTAGGGGTTGTGTTGTAGAATATTTTTTAAAAGAGTAGGTATATTGACCCTCAATATTGTTATTGTCTAGATAGAAAAGCCTATTTGCTTAAGGACAAGCAAATCCCAAGTGTAGGGGTATTTGATGAGGTGTCATTTTATACACTTTTTCAGGGTCGTTTAACCCCCAAAATCATGTGTTTATACCCAAAATATGTACTTAATCGTTCCTTTTCAGGTATTTCTCATTTAGAATACATTTGGATGAATTACACGTGACTTGGGCTCATTTGGAGAAGAAACGGACGAGATTACAAACCAACACCAAATCTCTTGAAGATTTGTGCTCACATAGCCTGGAGACGGCGTCACAAGCTATACACGACGCCATCACAACTCATCAGGTAACGGCGTCACAACATTTCATAATGGCGTCAGCCCGCACCGACTCAAACGCATATCTAGAAGATTCTACTTATGACGGCGTCACGACTAAAATGCAACGACGTCACGTCGTTTTTCTTAAATATACAAACCCGAATTTAGGGTTTTTATTGTGTAACTTTAGAATAAAAGAGGGTACGAACCCTAGTTTGTTTAGCAGCTGTAGGAGACGCTTTTAGGGCCTAAAAACCCTATTGTACTTCTTCCAATTTATGTTTTAATCAAGTAAGGTTTACTTAATCATTCAATATGTCTATGTGTTGTTTGATTTATTGTTCTTGCTTTATCTTTAACATGCTTGGCTAAACCTCTTATTGTGTTTATTTATGATTGTATGAATCCTAGAATGTAGATCTTAGTGGTGTTCCTTTTTGTGATAGATGTGCACGTTAGGTCTTAGAAAACCAGCTTTTGTCTGTATCACTATTGATATGTCTAGGGAAACGTGATTGTGTAGAAAGGATACCATCGGGTAACAGTCTTCATACTACATTGCCCTCTAATATGGTTGATCCACTTTTAATATATTTCACATGCACTTAGTGTACTCCTAGGGGCCGGGTAATAGTCTTCATACTATCTTACTTGTGCGTTGCTCTAGCGGCATACTAAGTAGACGGTGGATTAGTGTAATTCGTTCATGCTTTATAAAATAGTTACACAGATCATCACAAGTGTGACAAGGCAATAACACTAGGAGAAGCAATCTAGGGAGTAATACATGATTAAATAAACACAATCTTTTATCTTATTGTTATCACCATTAGCTTAGATTTTATTTAGTTTAAATAGCTAAAACCAACCAACCTCTCCAATTATATGATTTACTTTCTTTCCATAAAATACAAAAACACAAAAATAATATTCTCTCAACCCTTAGAACTCTGTTAGATCGTGATCAAACCCTCTCAACATATTCCTTAAGTGAACAATAAACAACCCCGGGTCTTGCCAATACTACACTACAACGATTAGGTGCACTGCCTAGGGAGTTGTAAAACTTCTCGTGTAGAAGTCCTACGACGACCGCACATCAATTATTTTATTTCTGTAATTTGCAAAGTCATACTTGAAAAATAAAACTAACGTTTTTCATTCAAATCATTACAATATAGAAAACACCACATGTAAAAGAGTATACGAACAACCTTATTTAGAGCCAAAAGTTCAATATAGACCCAATATTTGTCATAGACCCAATGAACCAATCCTAGCCACTCATTTTTTCATCAAAAATAAAAAAACCCACTTTTCACCTTGTTTTAAAAAATTAAATATCTCACACACTGTTAATCGTTACGCAAAACAATACAAATTATCGCGACGAGAATTAAATTATCTTTCTATAGAGGGGCGACATTATGTACTTTCGACGAACTTTTTTATATGATTTTATGAAGTCATATATGATTTTATAAAGTCATATACGATTTTATGAAATCATATATGATTCGTTATACGAATCATATATGATTTTCGCAATTCGTGACTGAAACAAAATTGAAAAAAAGTTCGTTAGAATCACAAATCATATATTATGATTTCATGAAATCATATATGATTCGTTATACGAATCATATATGATTTTCGCAATTCGTGATTGAAACAAAATTGAAAAAAAGTTCGTCGGAATCACAAATCATATATGAATTTATGAAATCATATATGATTTTATGAAATCATATATGATTCGTTATACGAATCATATATGATTCGTATAACGAATCATATATGATTTCATAAAATCATATATGATTTCATAAATTAAAAAGAGGTGAAAAGTGGGTTTTTTTATTTTTGATGAAAAAATAGATGGTTGAGATTGATTCATTGGATCTATGACATATAATGGGTT
The DNA here is from genome assembly GCA_026074375.1 of Tanacetum coccineum. Taxonomy (NCBI): domain Eukaryota; kingdom Viridiplantae; phylum Streptophyta; class Magnoliopsida; order Asterales; family Asteraceae; genus Tanacetum; species Tanacetum coccineum. The sequence continues at coordinate 16,002 of BQNB010026636.1, read as the reverse complement.
TATGTTGATCTTAACTCCTTATTTAGATGATTTGACAGCATAAAAACTACAACAAACAACAAACATGTCTGAATTTGACTCCATTTATGGTAAACTGGTTGTGGGTTTTCATTGACAGTATCAAAACATGTTTGAATTTGACTCCATTTTTGTTGTTTATTGTAGTTTTTATGTTGTCAAATCGTCTAAATAAGGTTGTTCATGTAGTCTTGTACATGTGATGTTTCCTATGTTGTAGTGCTTTGAATCAAAAACGTTAGTTTTATTTTTCAAGTATGACTTTGCAAATTACAGAAATAAAATCATACAAAAAAATTGTACATAATATAACAACAAAATAAATTTGCAAATACACTCAAGTGACACACTCAAGTGACACACATTGCAAATACACTCCATCAAGAAGAACACAAATAACCAAAACAACAAAATTTTATAAAGCATATACATATGCTAAAACGATCACAAAGTGGGCAACTAGTCAATCTCGTAAAACTCTAATCCATAAAAACCCTAAATCATAAAAACTAAATAAATTGTGCACAATACCCAAAGCCACTAACATTAAATTTTTTTTTAAAATAGAAAATTGTGTAAGGGTTTACACGACTGTCAAAATAAAAGTGCGGACCCAAATCGATTTCTATTATTTTTTAACCGACGAGTAATAACGCGACCTGTGTCTTTGTGTAAATTGTGTAAAAAGTTACACGAGATTCAGGGGCAATTGGAAAACGTGCAAAAAGGTGGTCCTCTGCATGAGAACACCCATTGAAATGGGGCACTAGGTAGACTTGAAGGTTGTGCTATGCACACGCTGATTGCTTACGTTAAACCCTCAATGTTCTCTCTAGGCATTCAAGACACAAACTTGCTAGAAGATTTCTATGCATAGTCCTTCCAAAATATAGAAAATAACAAGCGTAGTTGCCCGCGCGTTGTTGTGGGGCGGTGTTTATTTTATCATAGATTTTTATGAGATTTGGGTAAATATGTGTTATGCATGACTGCCCGCGCGTTGATGCGGGACGTTAATTTTTTTTTTCTTTTTTGTTTTTTTTTGTGCGGCTTTTTTTTCCTATCTTATGTTTAACAGTTTTTTTTAATATGGGCTTATGTGTTGGGCGTCATGTCGTGGGTATTTTTTGATCTGAATAAATCAATACTTTTGTAATTTTTTTTTATTTTGTGCTGAGCAATTTTTTTTTAATTATTTTGTGCAATAGTTTCTTTTTTTTATATGGGCTTATGTGTTTGGTCTCATGTCATGGATATTTTTTTATATGAATAAATAAGTACTTTTGTAATTTTGTTTCTTATTTTGTGCCGAGCAATTTTTTTTTTCAAGTTGCCTAGTTAAAGATAAAGAAAAACCAAAAAAAAAAAGTCAAATGGGCCGACCCAAAGTGAGAGCCCAATGGGCCGGTACTAAAGCAATACGTCAAAAAAAGTCAAATGGGCCGGCCCAAAGTGGGAGCCCAATGGGCCGGCACTGTAGCAACTACGTCAAAACGACGTAGTTTTATTCCAAATATAGTTTCTTTTTTTATATGGGCTTATGTGTTTGGTCTCATGCCGTAGATATTTTTTGATATGAATAAATAAGTAATTTTGTTTCCTATTTTTTGCCGAGCAATTTTTTTTTTTTTAAATAAAGGGGTTTTTGCTAGTTAAACCTAGCCAATAATGCATTTATATTGGTAGTTCACTGATGTGTTTATTGGGCTTCGTAGGCCTAATGGCAATGGTAGTCCTGTCATGGAACTGGTTTTTAATTGGTATTTTTTGTGATCTTGTGTCATCGATGGAGTATCATTACATATATAATCAAAGCAATTGAAAAAAACACTGTACTTTTTAACAACTGTAGTATGGTCCAGTCCATATTTTAACCCGGCCCATGTGTTGAACCCAGCCTAATTCTTTGCTATATTTATGTATCTTTGATAACGTCTCTAGAACCATCTCCCGTCTTCATCATCGCTAAACCAGTTGATTTCATTTGGCAAGAAAAGTTGCTCCTCTTAGGTTTGCAACAAATTAGGGAAAAATTATTCAGGATACCGGGGAAAATTATTCAGGATACCGGTGACCGGTGGCGGCTCTAAATGGCCGGCGATATGGATCAGGTACTAATCAACTATATTATCTTGGATTTGTTATTCTTTTTAAAGATGAATTGATTGATTGTAACGTTGACAGTAACAATCACATATGTTTCTGACTATTCAAAATTAGGGTTGTATAAAGGTAAAAATTGGTTGTATAAAGGTAATATACCGACGCCAGTATTTTGGCGGGGTAGCCTCACCCGGATTACTGTTGCAGCCAAGATTGCCGGTATCTTGGCGAGGTAACTTGAGCCGGGTTACGGTTGCAGCCAAGAATGGTGTTTGGTTTTACCTATATATTTGCATGTGAGTTGTGTTGGATTCTTTGTGCAAAAGATGTGTACCTTTTTTCTTTTTCTAGGCGATGATGATAAGTTTGTGTTTACAACTGTTTACCGACGCACGTATCTTGGCTCGGCAGTCACACCGAAAGTGTGATTGCAGCCATGGCGTGCGTTTGGTGCTGGAACTGTATCTATAAATCTGAGCCTTAGTTTTGTGACAAAGGACAAAGGTGGTATTATATGAAGGGAACGTAGGAGTTTATAAGAACAATCTATTTTGGCTTTCGTTACATCATCAACAACGATGATACCTTAGGTATGTCTTCCATGAACTATAGATACTATTATTTTGTCTTTTTAAAACTTTTACTCGAATCTTCTTCCACATCAGATTTATCTCAGTTGATCAGCTTATTCTTTATCATCGGCCCATGATTCAAGAAATATGGTTGGCCTTGGTCCAACAGAAAGCGATCATTCTAGAAAGGTGAGCAAATGATTAACTTCATCGGGAGAGGTTAGAACTATTTTCTCCAAATTTGATTTAATTTAATTTAATGTAATTGATTTGGTTTATAATTTTAGGCTTTCAGTTTCAATTGATTTTATGAACTTGAGTAATTATTTTGATTTTTGAATGTTTTTTTAAATTAGCCATCAAGGTTGAACAATTAGGAGTGTTATTGAATATTTGTGATTTTGAGTAAGCATGTTGCGAGAAGACTAATGGCGTATTCTATTGAAAAAGTTGCAGAAGGATATTAGTGTCATTGTTAAAAAAACCAGAAGCCATGGCCTACAAGTCACTCTGTGATTCTGATGTATAAGTACATGTTCATGTTTTAGTACTCATGGGACATTTAGTCATTGTCGTGTGGTTATTTTTAGGAAAGTAGATGGTATGCAATTGTCTAATGATCGCAGACCGTCTAATATAGTAGAAAAGAAGATAGTAGAACCCTCCCATAGTTTTAAATATGACACGTCCCATGTTTTGAATATGTGTTTCACGTGATTTGTGTAAACTTCTGGGTGCAATTATTATGGTTAAGCGTTTGAATTGTAGTCAGATTATCACTAATGACAATTACATTTTTGCTATTCCAGGACAGGCTTGAGGATGTAATGATGTATAGGGTCCACTTCAAAAACATTTTCAAGGCTTTGTTACTACATAATCATTGGGTAAGCCATCCGCGATTAAATTTTTCTACACAAAACTTACATCTCTTCAACTAATTTTATTGACAGGGACGGACAACAAAAGAAATTCTGGTTGCACGTGTATAATTGTGATTTTGGGTGTTTTTTTATGCAGACAGCAACGGTGCATTATTAGTATACAGCCACAAGTCGAGCGCCACCGTCAATGGCTTCCGGATAATCAAGAATCTCCAACGATACCGAACTGTAAGAACAATACATACATTTAGATGGTATACTGTGCTAGCATGCATAACCAATTTTGTTGGTTATAAAGAGATTTTTGTTGATACATTGTAGCTATGATAGACAAAATTTGTTTGCTTCTTGGTGTGTGCTTTCGGCTCATTTATATATAGCCTGAAAAATCCACAAACTTCCACCCTAAAAAACACACAGACAACAAAGCATCTACCTCTCCCGGCTAAAACATGCCAGTAACACAGGTAAAAATCACAAAATTGATATAAAGCCAGTCCATTCTCTTTTTTATTTTCATTTATTAATTGGCAAACTAAAGAAACAAGGAACTAGATGGTATCAAGTGGCTGACGTTTGGTTGTTTGACCGGAAAAGGGCTAATTTGTTTATGTTGCACCACCGGTACTTGATTCTTCGTATTCATGTTTTATCTTTTGATTTGGGAATATGATTAATCGTTGTATTCGGCTTACATATGTGGTGTGCTACAGGTTTTCTGGATTAAGAAGTCGGGGAGTGAAAGCTGAATTTCGAAGGTATTGTTTTCCGATTTATATTTGTTGTTGCTATGTAATTTAAGTTCATTAGGTTAGGTAAGTGCTTATGCCTGCTGTAATAAGTAGAAAAAATAGATGCAACGTAAGGTATTGTTATTGATAGTATATGCATCTGCGGTGAAATACTGTTGATCAACTTTGGTAGCCAAAGTGTTGCGTTCAAAGATTATTTTTAGATAGGAAAAATTAAACATGCTACTACAAGATAAGCAGTTTTTATTAGTTTTACAAAATTTAATCAAGGATCCTCCTTATCAGGTAAAAGAAGCAGCATCAAGCCTGCTATACGAAGATCCGATGCGAATTCCATGCACTTCAACAGATTCATGTGATTGTTAAGGCTGCGTATGGAAATGAATTTGCTTATGTGATATTAGGTTACAAAATAGTTGTGGATTTAGTACAATACGCGATGCCGTTAATGATTATGTTCGTCCAAGGTTTTTAAATTCTGGCTATATGATTTTGATTCGGTTTTGTTATCTAATTCTGAATTTGTGAGAGTACTGATAAAAATTGGTATTTGTCGAAATTGTAGACTTTGAAACAAGCCTCAATATCTTTAAAGCAAAGGAAGAGGATGCGACAATGAAGGTTACATCATTTTGGGACATGAAGTTGGGAATGTGGTGGATATGGCGTCAGTTGTTAGTGAAGTGGCGGCTGCAGCTAGCAGCTCCTACAAATGCAGGTTCTCGATATTTTCCTAATATTTTTACTTTGTATGCACTCAGACAGTAGAGGCTTATGTTGCTTATTTTGGGGTGAAATAAACAGTTTTTAGGGGTGTTTGGGATTGCTTTTCTGCTCCTATTTCGGCTTTAAAGTAAGTACTTAAAAATAAAAACTTTTTAAAATAGTGTTTGGATTTACTTATTCTGTAAAAGATACAAACCATTTTCGCTCATGTTAATTGGCTCTTTTAATTGTATAGGAATGAAACATTGAATGCCGAAATGTAAAGATGTTGTCTGATTGATGCGTTACTCATGCGCCTTGCAGCATATAGATTCAATTGTGTGGCGACCGACGGAACGAAAATTCAATATATTTGTTCAATCGGCAGAGACCTTGAAGGTGAAAATTTGTTTTTACTTGAACGCGTGAATTTTTAGGCTCTTCTTATACCTAACTGTTGTTATGGATACAGGTGGGTGTTCTTCCGTTTTTAGAAGAAATAAAAGACGACCTGAAAATAAGGTAACGAAAGACAAGCAAACAACCGTTACATCTAACATATGGATTGTAAAAAGCCCTGTTGTAGATAATAGCTTTTCATTGTTTGACATGGACACTATACCAAAGCCAAGGATAGATATGGTTCGAATTCCAGGTATGTAAATTCGACAGAAGTTATTAATTTAAAACTATAAATAAGTGATTTTTACTTGATGTCAATGTGCTTGGCTGCTAATGTAGGGTTGGAGAGCATGATTTCATTTATTGAATTGAGTTTTAGGCTTATGCTACAGTAGTACCAACATGTTAAGTTAGTCTCATTTAGGATTATTTTCCGAAAGACGTCCATAACTTCTGAGTTTGAAGACCTTTTATCTTCTGAGAAGACAATGGTACTCCAATGGATGCAAAAGTTAGTTACATTATCACAATTCTGATGATTATTATGTACTACAGTCACTTTTGAAACTCAATGTCCCATTTTTTGCTTGAATCCAGCCTTACTACTGATGACCATCATCCCTGCCCTCCCTCTTGCTGATCCATGCTTGCTGCAGGGTGCTAATAAAAGCTTGAGTCGGGTTTTAAATTTTTAGAAACTAACCCCGCAAGCAGATGTTTTCGGGTCGAATGATTCGGGTTTATCGGAGTACCATAATTCCCAAAAGCGAACAAAGTAACTATAGTAGTGATTGCCATCAACTCTCTTCCAGTGGAAGTATATCCCTGAAGTGTTGTAACTTTCGATATACTGCATAATACAAATATGTTCCTTAAAAAAGGTTCATGTTACTTTACCTATTCATTAAAGCACACTGTTTACGTAATCTATTAGTCAATAATAATCTTTGTTGTTGAATGCATTTGATTTGTTCTCATCAGTTACATTTTTTTACTATTATATTAGTATATATTTAACTTCAAATTCAAGCTAAATGTAGGCTTATTACCGTGACAGATCGAGTGTATAAACGACATAACAATAGTTCAATTTAGTTCTTTGCATTGTACTGTTGTAATTGTGGGCTTATCACCCATTGTATGTGCCCCATATTTTTTATGAAACCTACTAACGCAAAACATAACGCCTCGCTGCAACGCGCGGGTTACTAAGCTTGTTCCAAATATGGTATATATATATAATCTAAAATTTATAAAGCACAAATAGGACCTCATACCTGTTATGCCCTAAGCCCCCAATGCGGATTTTCTTAATTAGTGTTCTAAATCTGCTTTTAAAATGACCACTCATGACTCAACATGTCAAATAGAAACTTCTCAGCAACAATAATTAAAAATTTCATTCAAACGATATTATTAATGTTATGTATCTATACTACTATATAATGAATTTAGGACATCTAAACTTAAAAGTCTTAAAAAAATAAGAACACAAAACATTTCTCTAATAAGAAATCTATACAAATTGTTATCTTTCAATTCTAAAATGTAACATCTTAGAAAATAAATATCTTTCAATTATATAATGTAACACTTCATCTAAAATGTAACAGTCATTTTAAAATGTCTCCAGCCCACTTTTGTAACAGTCCACTTGAATACTTTTAAAGCCCAATTTGTAACATCATTCTAAAAACAACAAATATATAACATAACATTTCCAGGGGAATGGGAAACGGTTCTATTGCACTACGGTTGGTGAATAGAAATTTGCAGATGACGAGCCACAAATTCTTTACCCAAACCAAGATAAATATCATCTCATTCTCACATTTTCCACACACATATGCTTTCGGTTTCACGCTTTCTCTTTTCATTTCATCCATTTTTCTTCTTTAATATTTTTTTTGTTTGATTTAGTACCTTTACTGTTTAATATGCTATTTCTGTTGTGTTTGCAGTGCCTAACAGTAGTGGACCTGGAAAATATGAAGATCCGAAGCTTGAAGATGGGTTGGACACTAAGTCGTACTACGCTCGGGTTATGTAACAATTGAGTTTTTTTTAGAATTTTTGTGATCGGATTCCTTCGTTGTGTGGTGTATTTGTCTCGAAAATCTTTTTATTGGTGGTAATAATGAACTTCCAACCGAGATGAATCGATGATGATGATGTATGTTTGAACAAAACATTTCTTATTACGAAAGGATTTCAAAACTTGATAAATACTTGTACCTTAAAAGTTGTAACCGTCGTATTAATGATCAAATAAGTGATTTAATAAGAAATAAATGAGTAACCACCATACCAATACTTGTAACGTATAAAATTTTAAAAAAGTTATTAATATACATTAAAATGTCAGTTATAAAATCTTAATATAAAAATAACTCATTCTTTATGAAAGAATCAAAAAGCTATAACACAAACTAATCATACTTCACACACAATAAATTCAGTTATCCAATGTTCTTCTGGTCCTTGAACCTCGCCTAACCCTCGCCAAAAGATTTAATTATACGAGAACTCGTCACCGCAACGCACGGGTACTGGTCTATTTTAACTTATGCTTCAAAGATGCTACTTATGTGTTTCTTTCTTTCGTTTGGATCTTATGTTTATTTGGATATAAATACTTTGCATTATCATTGCTTAAAGTTATTTTAATTAAATTATCATTTATTTGTACAGTTGTTGTTAGAAAAATGTTAAACCGAATAACATTTGCTCGTCGCAAATATAGTCAGAGGGTACCCGCCACCTTTGCAGCGTTAGATACCCGTGTGATTATATTTTTGAAGTCTTAACATTTTTAAGAGACCAAAACATTTCTTGATTGGGAAAGATATAAAACCATTAGTCAATGTTCACCATACACATTTTTAAATTCACACCAGATTTAATGTATACGTTTTTTAACTAGCATGTGTTTAATATAGCCCATTTAAAAAAGTTTGTAACTCCTGGTCAGAAAAGTTAAGAGCATTAATCGGCCAATTGATCTCATAACCTCCTATATAAATGCATAGTGGTTACATGACCATAATCATGATCATTAAGTTAACATTGAAACTTTGTGAATTCTATATATACATGATTGACATAGATAATTTGTGATAATCGGTAACTTTTCTTGGGTTACGTATTATAAAATATTATGGTTATATATCGGAGTCTTTCGATTTTGCTAGTTTTTTTGAAGAAAGCTGAAAAGTTGACTTCGGTTGACTTATTTTGCGTAAAACGGTTACGGTTTAACCGGGTGTTAAGAGACTTTTGAGTCTCGGAAGTGAGTCACTTTTGATTCAGCTTTCCGTATGTGAGTGTTTATGTTGTCCTTTTAATGCGTTTCAGGGAGTTTTGCCGTGTTTCGCGAGAATCGTCACGCAGCGCGTACCGGCACGATAGTTAATTCAAAAACGGGTTTAATAATCGTGGGTAAGTTAAACGAACTTATTTAATAAGTAATTTCGTGAATTGAAGTAACGTTTGTCTAGAACGTAAATCATGGACGTGCGAATTAAAAGTTATCAGAAAACGGGCGTTTCTGTGAAATTTGAGTTATGCGTGTATCGGTCGTAAAAGTGAAATTTGTGAGCGAATTCTAATGTGATAAGATGTATTCTTTAAGTCGAGAAAACTTTTAAACTTGAGAGAAGGTTTCGGTTTGATTTGAAGTAAACTCGTATTTTGGTCCCGTCACATCCAATAAATGTCCAAAACGAATTTTAGGAAGTTTAATTTGGAAATGTATCGTGTAAATAACCTAGATTATTGGAAAAATGTTTTTAAAATCAATAAAAATACTGCGGAGCTTCAGGAAATATTTTAAAGTCAAAGTTTTTGAGTTTTACGCGAACCCGACATGAAAAGAAGCCATCCCGAGCACCTAGGATGCTTTGGCCGGTTAGGGACAAGAAGAGGGAACACCAAGGCATTTTTTTAGCTACTAGGGTCCTTGCATGGTACATATATTTTGTCTTGGCCTCAAACATGAATCACATACACCATTTCAAAATCAAACAACAAAAATTATCTTCTCTCTTTCTCTCCTATTTTCGAACGCAAGGCACAAAGCCAAGAAACATAATTTTTTAAATTTAGCAAGAACACGGGGTTAAGAAACACTATCAGGTTGATATTTGGTAGTCTTGGGTTATAGAAAACTACGCTTGGGTAGTCAGTTTCGCATTCTTCTCGCTTTTAAAAACCCTAAATTGTAAGTTGTCTAAATTTTATTTAAGTTGTACTTTTGTGCTTCTTATAGTGTCTAAATGTTAGTTGTACAAGTTGATCGTCGTAAAATCAAAATTTGAAAATAAAACATACGAATTAAAAGGGTATTTGTGTGCGTCGAATACAAAGAGAAAAGGACAATAAGAGTTTTAAAATAAGGATAAGGGTTTTTGTGAAGAGAATGAGGATTTTATGTGAGTAAAAGACTAACGCTTGTACAATAAGGCAATATTGTACAAAATGTTAATAAGGTGAAATTAATGTTAGGTCGTGGTCAGGTACCGTTGTGCGTTGTAGAGATTATTTGGTGCGTTGAGTAGAGATTGTTTGATTCGTTGTGTAGAGATTATCAGTGCGGTTATTTTCATTTGTTGAGGTAAGTTCTCGTAGCCCCACTTTTTAAATCTTTTTCGTTAGGGGAAAATGATACTCAAATGTGTTTTAAACTGTTTTCTAAACTGTGCGAAATGTGGTTTTGTTTTTGGGACAATTATGTGCTTATGACTGCTATGTGAATATTATGTGGTTTGATTGTACTTGCATGCATCGAGGTGCATGGCAATGTATGTGATTAGCAAGGATTTGTTATGTCTTGTGGCGGTCCTGCCCTAAAGTTATGCTCTAGCTGGTAGGCCCTTAGGTGCGTAAGTGACATATCGGAGTTACGGCTCCAAGAGCATTGGTATATGTTGGTTTGGTGACTAGCGAGGATGCTAGGTCATCGTACATGATTAGCGGGGATGCTAAGTCATGGGTTTGTTTGTATATGTTCACTGTCATATTGCACAATTGTCCATTGTTGAAAATATTGGCACAACGACTGGGTTTTGAGTCAAACCTACGAGCTCACCAACATTATTGTTGACGTTTTTGAGTATCATTTTCAGGTGTGTCGTTAAGAACGGTAAATGAGGAGTATTTCGGACCAAAAATGAGTACATTTGGGAGTTTGTTGAAAGACAACAGTTTGACTTTTTCTAAGGTTGCGAAATTGTAAACTTTTGTAAATAATGTACGGTATGATCTTGTATCTTGTGCTATGCGAATCACTATGTCGCATTCCCGCGTTTCCGCCATTGACGGGGTGTGACAGATTGGTATTCAGAGCCAAAGTTATAGAGAATTCTTTTTTTAAATAAAAAATTAAACGCAACTATAACCAAACTAGAGTTTTCGTAAAACCTCGAACATGGCGAAAGTCAATTAGCCCGAGCAATTCATGGTATCTCCTAAATTACGCATAGCCTGGTCAACTATGCTTAATTTACAAAGGACCATGAAATGATGGGGGTAGTTTTCTTAAGCTATGTTAGAGGAAGGGAGGGATGTGTGAATGATAAGACCACTTGAAAATGAGTTGACCACGAATGTACATATTGGGTAATACGTACTCTCGTGTAGTGATGTGATATGAGAACACTTGCGAGTGTTAGGATCTAGAGTGTTGTTGATTGCCTAGTTCTCGCCATGATGCCATAACCGTATTACATGATGCCTTGAAAGCCTAGGTAGATATGTCGCGGGTAGCGACGTTAGTTGAGGATGTGTCTTGGGTAGTTATGTTGTGTATTGCATAATGCCCTTAATAGATATGTTGAGGTATTATATATAAGGGAATATATATATATATATATATATATATATATAAGTATATATATATATATATATACGTTTTACGTAATATATTTACGTATTATATTAGTACGTAATTTATCTTTTTACGTTATATATATATATATACGTATATATATATACGTATACGTATATATATATATATATACGTATATATATATATATACGTATATATATATACGTATATATATATATATATATATACGTATATACGGTTATGAACACCTAATTTCAAATGTTATGTTGATTATATATATGTAAAGCATTGTGATGCTGGTAATTTGAGTAATGATATTTTAAAAAGATACTTATACCCTTACCGTCTTATCACAGGTCATGTCTACCCTAGCTTATGTTGATTCGGAGACTATCACCCAGGCTGACGGAGCTCAGAGCGCTCGATTGCCCGTCCCTTTACCTGATGACCCCTATGTAGCGGTTAGGCATGCTAGTTAGTTTATACTGAGTCAGAGCTAGAGGAGGCTCCCTCAGAGACAGAGGAGTTGCATTCGTTAGGTTCTAGAGTACCCCTTATAGGTGAGGAGTTTAAGGATTCTGATCCGTTAGGTACTAGGATTGATTCATCCCATTCATTAGCTTCATTGGATTCCACCGCACCATTGTTACCCGATCATCCACTTACTCATGTTTTACCTACCCCTACACCCATCAGAGCTTCATTCCACCGTAGGACCGCACGTATGATAGTACGTGCCCAGCCCGCCATGTCTCTTGGTGTTTCGGCTAGCGTGACAGAGGTGATGGCCTTATCAGATGCAGTTTTTCGTAAGAGGTATAGATCCTCTTATGAAACACCATCACCATCTCCGACCTTTCTAGTACGGAAGAGGTATAGAGGTACTTCTGAGCTCATATTAGATACTGATAGTGAAGGGGACAAGTTTGGAGATGAGGATATTGAGGAGGATGAGAGTTTGGATGCGAATGATGATAGAGAGAGGTCAGATGACGAGGGTCATGGTTTAGGTTACGAGGATCATGGTTTAGATGACGAGGGTCGTGGTTTAGAGGGTGAGGGACTTGGTTTAGAGGAGGAGGATTAAGGTTGTACTTAAGGGTCAGCAGCAAGCAGTTCCGGTTGTGGATAAAGCTTCAAACGAGCCTTTAGGACTTGTTTATGGGGCGTTGAGACGTCGTGAGTTAGCAGTAGGGGAGGACCAGGTACCTAGTACATTCGAGGTAGGTCAGAGCTCTAGGTCTGTGCCAGAGCAGCAGGGAGCATAGAGGGTATCTGCGTTTAGTCATCCCATCCTTGATACATGGGTAGATCCCAAAGATGGTAGAGTTTACACCGACATTCCAGCTTATGTACCACCAATTGCACATGTTCAGACACCGCCTTCCCCTGAGTGGTCGTCTGGTTCCTTGCCTATTTCATCATCATCCCAAGTAGTCCCATCACCCATAGCTTTACTAGTGGCTACCCCGATAGCCACCATATCGGTAGATGAGGATCAATTTTTAGAGGTAGGGGCGCAATTAGAGCTTCATAGGAGCATACTCCATGATCACACTTAGCGTTTGGATATGTTACCAACTACCTTGTTTGCGGATAATGATAGGGATGTGAGAGTGCTATATACTAGGTCAAGAGTGGTTAGAGATGATATCTTTTCGCAGATGTATAGGTTTAGGAGTTTAAAGCGGGAGCATGAGAGAGCCACAGTGACTTTTAGAGCTTTGTGGAGGATAGTGTTGGCATTAGAGGCATGGGCAGGGCATGTTGACACTTGGATGACAGATATGTCACGGGCTAGGTATGATGACCATAGATTAATTCATGATATGTTAGTGCAGCAGGCCGCTATGCAACGTGAGCTTAAGGATATGAGAGGTCGTGTTACTGCTTTAGAGCAGGAGAGGGGCCGTAGAGAGCAATAGATGGTATGAGATTGGTTTGGATTTCTGTACGTCACTAAACTGTGTAGCTTCATTTAGTGTTAGATTTGAACTGAGTAGTCTCAGTGGTAGTAGTTATGAACTGATTAGTATCAGTCGGTAGTGGATTCTTGTCGAAATCATGGATATGATAGTAGTAGGATGATTATGTACGGAATTTGGAAATCAATGGATGGTAGTCCGTTTTATTACATGGGTTAATACGTTCAGTATCTGAGTATGTCGTTGTCTATACCGGTTAGTGACATGGTTCCTCACTCACCTCGGATAGGATTTCCATTCTTGTGAGACCTCTCATACAGTTATTCACCACATATATGAAACTTGAAAAATATTTAAGTGACATGTCAAACAGTTGCGTTGGAAGAACACGGAGTTAGGTAAAACCATGTGTAGTCGCGAGGAGACTTGGACATAATCGTATTAAGCTAAGTTGGAATCTGATTTCAATCATAGTATGGCCCTGATGAATATTCTAAATTTTGTTGGGTTGGAACCCAAAGTACCTGAAGCAAGTAATATCTACTTGCGAAAGTCTAGACTTTTGATAAGCAAACCTTAGATGATCTTGAAAGAGTAGTGCAAGAGTCGTGATGTATAGGACACATACCTCTTGGAGGGCTGAACCCACTGAATAGAACAACCGAGGGACTAGATGCCATCAAATGTTCTAAGAGTTTTGTTGTCACTTCAAGGACTAGATCATATCCGGACACCCGACCAATATGTGACCCAAAGGTTAGGAAGAACTATTAAGTTGAGGAGATAGTAGGAAAGACTATCATGTTGTGTGAGACTAGACCTGGATAGATTATGAGAAAGTATAAGAGCTAGACGTCTGAACTAGGTCTTTAGGGGAATCAAAAGAAACCCCACTTGAAGAGACCATATTGATAGAGGACTAGTGTGTTGAGTTGAGGAATGGAATTTTCCTGTTGTTAATTGTGATTGAGAATTTGAGTTGAATTTCGGGGGCGAAATTCCTTTAAGGGAGTTAGACTGTGATAACCGGTAACTTTTCCTGGGTTAAGTATTATAAAATATTATGGTTATATATCGGAATCTTTCGATTTTGTCAGTTTTCTTGGAGAAAGTTGAAAAGTTGAATTGGTGATTATTTTGCGTTAACAAGTTACGGTTTTTTTTTATTAACCGGGGTTTGTGTTGAGAGAGTTTTGAGTCCCAAAAGTGAATCACTTTTGATTCATCTATCCATATGGGAGTGTTTATGTTGTCATTTTAATGCGTTCCGGGAAGTTTTCCCGTGTTTCGCGAGAATCGTCATGCAGCGCGTACCGGCACGACAGTTAATTTGAAAACGGGTTTAATAATCATAGGTGAATTAAACGAACTTATTTAATAAGTAATTTCGTGATTTGAAGTAATGTTTGTCTAGAACATAAATCGTGGAGGTGCGAATTAAAAGTTATCAAAAAACGGGCGTTTTAATGAAATTTGAGTTAAGCGCGTATCGATCGTAAAAATGAAATTTGTGAGCGAAGTATAAAGTGATAAGATGTATTGTTTAAGTCGAGAAAACTTTTAAACTTGAGAGAAGGTTTCGGTTTGATTTAAAGTAAACTCGTATTTTGGTCGCGTCACGTCCAATAAATGTCCAAAATGAATTTTTGGGAAGTCTAAGTTGGAAATGTATCGTGTAAATAACCTAGATTATCGGAAAATTGTTTTTAAGATCAATAAAAATACTATGGAGCTTCGGGAAATATTTTAAAGTCAAATTTTTTTAGTTTTACGCGAACCCGACACGAAAAGAAGCCATCCCGAGCACCTAGGATGCTTTGGCCGGTTAGGGACAAAAAGAGGGAACACTGTAACAACCCAAAATTTTCATCACTGTAATTTCCACTTATATTATATTAAATACTACTTTTTCACGGGAAAATTTTTGCTTTATTCCATTATGTAACATAGCTTACATTTCTAAAGTAAACGAGCTCACACAACTACCTATGCCAATTCTATCTACGTTTATATCAAGTAAACGTCCAAATAAGTCAAGTCTATATTTTAATATCATTTATACCAAATACATTATCCATTTAACATACTTTTCAAAAAGTTATTTCAAAATGAACTTTATCCGTTAACGTTTATATCAAACCCTAATCGATCTAAACTCTAAATCTAAAACCCTAGTTTCGTCTATACGAAACCAAAACCAAAACATAATCCGAAACCCAAATCTTAACACTAAACCTTGATCCTAAAACCTAACCCCTCCTAAATCTTAAACTATACACGGCTTAAACCCTAAATCAAAAACCTAAAACCCGTAAACCTTAATCTTAAACCCGTAACACTTAACCTAGTTAAACTTTAACCCCGTAAACCCTAATCCTAGTCCTAAACCTTGATCTTAACACTAATCTAAATCCTAATCCCTCCTAATCTTAAACCCTAGCTTATTAAACTTATAAACCTAAAACCTATGACCCATTAAAACCGTAACACCCTATGTCTATTTCAAACCAAGTCCTAAACTAGTTTGAACCCACACCATACATTTCAAGCAGCTCCATCACCACCTTGTAACTTTCTTGTCACCGTTACAACATCAATCTTGCTCTCCAAGTCTTTCCCATCCACACCTTTCCACCTTGTCATGCTATCTCCTAGCTCATCCTAGTCATCAACCTTGGCTTCCACTCCATTCAACTTGCAGCCTACCCCAAGTATTCTTGGCCTCTAAGGTGTAAAACTTGGCCACCAAGTCTTTCGACCCCTATATAAAGCCGTGACATTCATTCATTTAAAACA
>BQNB010026635.1:6546-58403 GCA_026074375.1 Tanacetum coccineum | reverse complement strand
TTTTTATGTCTGGTTCAAACATAACTTTCAAATCTCCATACAACACTCTTTCAAATTCATTTTCAGGCCTTGTATCAACATGCTTTGCCTTTACTATCCTTATCATTGAAGAGTATCTCTTAGAACTTCCATCTGCTCTTATTAACTCATAATGTACTAACAACCCCTCTTTATGAAGCTTATAATCAATAATCATTGGTAATTTTGTAGCAAGTGGTATAGCATCAATTACTATATCTTCATCCTTTTTAATTACCAAAAGCTTCTTTAGCTCAAATTCATCATCTTCTTCAACTTCCTCTGACTCTTTTTCTTCCTCTACTTTTTGTTTCTTTAAGGATTCTTTCTGTTGTTCTTTCCCTGCTCTTTTTCTTCCAAGCATCTTCTTTTTGCTACCTTTAGCTGTTTCCTCTCTACCTTCTGCCTTCTTTTCTTTGTTTTCCTATACCTCAGAACCCATAGCTACAAAGGTATTTACTCTCTTCATTTCCTTATCAAACAACTTTTGAATTTCATCAAAACTCTTTCCTTTTACCTATTCGTATGTATATCCACCCATGTGCTTAAGATAAGTAGACATTTGAGTTCTCTTTTGTTCCTTGGTAGGAGGTCTGTTTCTCTTTTCTTGTGCTTTGAGTGCAGCAAATTGCTTTCTTCTTTTCAACATTAGTTCCATAAATAGTTTTGCTTTCTCCTTATCTGTCAACTCCTCTCTTTCCTTTGATTGGAGTCTCTCAGCCAGCAATAATTCAGTTCCATAAATAGCTTGTGTATTTTCCCATGTCTTAATCAATTTGTGCATCAATAATTCAGCATCCAACTTAGCTTGAATATCTCTTGCAATTTGTTCATCAAGAGCAATTTGATCTTTCCTCTTTAAAGGAACTTCAGGCTCAATCATAATACCTTTTCCTTTATCTTTAGAACTTGAAGGTTGTATCTCATGTGGAACTCTAAACTCACTTGGCTCTTGTACAACCACCCCTCTATCCTTGGGTCTTGTAGTTGTTGTTGTTGTAGCAGCAGTAGTAACAACTTTAGGCTTAGCTGCTTTAATCTGTATAAGTATCTAAGCCAAAGTAATTTCCTCACTAGTTGTAGGAACATCACTACCTTCAACACTAGCAGTAGTAACTGCTTCACCAGCAGTACTATCATCAGGCTTAGTACTCTGTTCATCTTTCCCATCAACTTTAGCTTCTATAGGCATCTCATCATCCTCCAAAACTCCAGCATCAAACATTAAGTTATCATCCTATCTCTCTTGAGTTTCATTAACTAAAGTAACATCAACATCAGCATCAATATCTTCAATACTCCTCCCCTATCTAGATCCATCTTCAGGAGCACCCAAACTCTCCTGGTCTTCAGTGAACTCAACTCTCCTAGACATACTAACTTTCCCGAGTCACTTCAAACCTGTAGGTCTTGACATTTTCCTCCTATCCAATCTCTGAATCCTCTTCTTCAAAGCAGCAATCTTCTTAGCTTGAGCATCCTTTCCTTTTCGTAAATCAAGAACCTGTGTTTGCAATTTGGTACATAAAACCATCAATTCAGTTAGTTGCATGCTATCCTCACCACTAGGTTATGGATCATTGGAAAGTGTTGGTACACTTTCTGATGCAGGCCTAAGTATTGAAGAACGGGCTATTTTATTTCTGGAAGCCCAAGATCGTGTGAAGAAAGGCCCTTTTTTTAAAAAGGTCATATCTGGCTCAGATGATCCAGTTTATGGCCTATACAGCCGTTCGACGCTTGGAATGAGGAGAATGCTTGGTAACCCAAAACATAGTGGGTTTACGGGAGTTCGAGCCTTGATATATCAATCATATTTTAGGAGTATAGTTAAATTTTCGTGTTTTTTTAAGAATTAGAACTTTTGTTTTTGGATAACTTTTGGCCAGTTTGTCTTTTTAGGGCCGTTTTCAGTTTTATTTACCTATTTAAGTTATTTACTAAACATCGCTATTCAGTTCCAAATTTTTATGAAAAGTTCTTTTTGGCATTTTTGTCAACGATTTGCCATATACTATCGGTATTACTCTCGAATCACGATAATTAGAAGATTTATTTCTTGGTATTAATGAATCAACAGATCCCATTTAGTTATCTGTTTATCACACTACATCTGTTGGTACCAGAGCCGATATAGTTTCTGTAAGTGCCTCCAAGAAAGATAGGCCTCTCACTGAAGCCTATGACATGTATTTGTAGCGGGGGGGAGGGAGTGGGGAGGAGGGGGGGCCGGGGAGTCGGGGGCGGTGTGGGGTAGTGCGGCGAGCGTGTGTATGGCAAGGGATGGAGGAGCGATTAGGTCAGTTTGTTGATCAATTGACTGATCGGATGAATGACATGATGAATCCAAGAAGACGTAGGGATCGTAACAATCGGGGAAGTGAAGGTGAAGGATCAGAAAACCCGTTCTTTGAGGATGACGATACATCTTCTGATGACCAACCGGATCGGCCTAGACGAAATCAAAGGGAGGATGATAGGCGTTGGGAATCGGGAATGAGAATTAATATTCCAGAGTTTGATGGGAAAACTTTGAACCCCGAGGGTTTCATTGATTGGTTGTTACGGTTGAAGAGGTGTTTGAATTCAAAGAGGTTCCAGAAAACAAAAGGGTTTCATTGATCGCTACCAAACTACGTGGTAGGGCCTCCGCATGGTGGCAGCAATTAAAACTGACTAGAGAGAGAATTGGAAAGCCAAGGGTCACCAGTTGGAGGAAGATGAAGAAGTTATTGAGGAGAATACATTGATTCTCATAACTACAACGATTGATGTACATGCGGTTGACAAAATATGAAAACAGGGGACCAAGTCTGTTGAAAGATTACACAAATGAATTTTACCAAACTAATTGCAAGGAACGATATTCTAAGAGACTGATGGATACACTTGTCTCTCGTTCCATTGTTGGTCTAAGAGTCAGATCATGGATTCTGTTAACATGTTGATCCGGTAACCTTTCTGATGCATATCAACGAGATTTTAGTTTTTGAAAACAAAACCGACGGTTGGAATGTTCGTCTTCTCCCTGCCGATATTACAGGAGGTAGTTTTGGTTCGGGTACGTGACTTCTCGCTTTGTTCCCAAATCAGACAAAGGTGGGTGGTGGTAGTACCGGACCAATTCCTAAGGGGGTTGGAAGTAGTGGTTTGAAATGCTTTAACTGTGGTGAACCTGGTCACCGACAGTCAGAGTGTAAGAAGGCTGGGAAAAGACAATTATTTGTGATGAGGAATGGGAAGATAATGGTTTCGGCAGTTATATTTACTATTGAAGAACTTCCAGTGTTGATGATTAACTTATGAAGAGGAGGTTGTGAGTGGGGATGTGGGGTGAATTGATGATAACGCGCTTCCTGCTTGACACCAATGGCTGTGGCGTCTGTTGGCCAAGCACAACATCTTTCAGTAACTTGTACGTTTTGGGTAAGGTTTGCACCTTTGTGGTTTGGACCCAGGGAGTTGTGATATAATTTGGTTGCTGAAGAGGCTGTTTAGAAATTAGGGTTGAAAAACAGTGGATTCGTCCCAAACATACACGTTACAATGCTTAAGAAAGTGGGGAGGTTCCTGTTTCCAAGCGTTGTCCTTGTTGCTTTTTCTGTGGAACAACATATAAAGATAGTGTTTGGTGTGATGTGGTGCCCATGGATGCTTGTCACTTGTTGTTGGGTAGACCTTGGGAGTATGATCGCAAAAACACACATTTCCGAGAGGCTAATACTTATTAGTTTTCTTGTTTGATGGTGTGAAGATTACACTTTGATGCCGAATAAACCCAAAGAGTAGTCAACAAGCCACTGGTTATTTTACTAACGGTTTTACAGTTTTAGGAGAATTGCAGTGGGCGATGATGTTTTTGTGTAATAGGGAAGGAGTGGCTAATGGATTGTGAATTCCCAAGCTATATTACTTTGCTTAAGGATTTTTTCTGTGTTTTCCCTGAGTGTTCCTGATGGATTGCCACCTTTACGTGACATCCAACATCATATTGATTTGGAGCCTGGTTTACAATTGCCTAACATGCCACATTACAGATGAGCCAGGAGAGCATGAGGAGTTGCGTAGGCAGGTTGAGATTCGGTTTCTAAGGGTCGTTCGTGAAAGCATGAGCCCATGTGCTGTTTCCTGCCCTATTTGACTCCAAAGAAGGATGGATCCATGCGTATGTGTGTTGACCAGTCGGAGTCAGAACGAATTACTGTGAGGTACAGGTTTCCTATCCCTCGCCTTGATGATTTACTTGACCAAATTAGTGGTGCTACTATCTTCACGAAATTAGATTTGAAGAGTGGGTATTACCAGATTCGTCTTAGGCCTGGTGATGAATGGAAAACAGCCTTTAAGACGCGTGAAGGATTATGTGAGTGGTAGTGTATGCCTTTTGGGTTGTCAAACGCACCTAGCACATTTATGCATGTGATGAATCAATTGCTTAGACCTTTTATTGGGAAGTTTGTGGTTGTTTATTTTGATGATATTCTCATTTATAGTGCTTCTTTTAGTGAGCATGTCACCCATGTGAGGCAGGTCTTGACCTTACTTCGCAAGGATAGTTTTTATGCAGCCACAAAGAAATGTGTGTTCATGACCCCTAAGGTTTTGTTTCTGGGGTATGTCGTTTCCTCGGTGAAGGAATACAAGTGGACGAGTCTAAGGTAGCAGCTGTTCAAGAATGGCCAACCCCAACTACCATTACTGAAGTCTGAAGTTTTCATGGCCTTGCTTCTTTTTATAGGCGGTTCATCTGAATTTCAGTTTCCCTTTATGGCCCCTTTGACAGATTGCATGAAGGGAAAGTCATTTGTGTGGACAGAGGAGGCAGAGTCAGCTTTTCAGGTTGTCAAAGAAAAGCTTACTACAGCACCATTGGTATTGACCTGGACTTTTCTATGTTTTTGATACTCCATACGATGCATCAAAGATTGCAATTGGGGTGTTCTTAGTCAAGCGTGTTCGGCTGTTGCCTATTTAGATGAGAAAATGACGGAGCAATGTCTAGGTAAGCACTCGACTTGGAGCTTTTATGCGGTGGTCCAACGCTGTATAGCTTGGCGCCACTATCTATTTACTAAGGTGTTTGTTTTGTTCCTGACCCACCCTTGATCTCTTTAAAGGAATATATTTGCCACTCAAGATAATGGTGTCACACAAGCAATGGGCGTTTTTGGGGGTTTTTGGGGGGGGGCGGGGGGGCATTTCTTGAGAAGTTTACTTTTATGGTTAACTCAAGACTGGTGTGTCCAATGGGATGTGATGCCTTAAGTTGGAGGAGTAATCTGCATGTTTCTATGCAAGTTGATGTGCCGGGATGGAAACTTTATTTGTGAGCAGTTAACTTTGGACCCATACTTTTCTAATGTTTTGCAGGGTGTGCAATCTAGGGCAACTCCCAGATTTTAATTTCTTGATGGCTTACTTTTCAAGGGAATCTAACTCTGTATTCCTGATACCAGCTCTCGTTGATAATTATTAAGGAGTTACACATGGTGAAGACATGTTGGTCGCTGATCGCACCTTAAAATTCGGTATAGGCTTCGTATTTCTGGTACCACTATGAGGAAGAAGGGATCGTTGTGTTAAGAGGTGTCGTATAGCCAAAGTTTCCAAAGAGGGACAGCTACCTAATGAGGTCTCCTATATGCCTTGGCACAGTTCTCTTTTCTTACAGCCATGGTTGATATCAGCATGGATTTTGTGTTGGGGTTACCTCTGTACTCACTCAGGGGTTAATGATTCGATCTTTGTTATTGTGTCGTTTTTCTAAGTTGTGCACTTTATTACTTGCGAGAAGGACGACAGATGCCAGTTTATGTGGCCCAAAACTTTCTTTTAGGATGTGTATCGTTTTGCTATGGTTTACCCTTCATCTATTGTTTCTGATCGAGACCACTAGGTTTCTGAGTCATTTTTGCGTAGCTTGTGGAAGATAGTGAACACTCACTGCATATTTTAGTAGTGCTTATCACCTCAACTGACTGGGCAAAATCTGAAGTGTTAACCGATCACTTGTGTATCTGTTTAAGGTGTTTGGTGGGTGACCATGTGGAAAGGTCGGATACGAATGTTTTGCCTGGCTGAGTGTGCTATAATCATGCTTCAATCGAAGCACCGGTTAGTCCATTTCTGGTGGTTTATTTGCTCAACAGTGGAACCTCTTGTTTTAATGACTCTCACTGTTTCTGGTTCGTTCCCAAGAAAGTGCAGGATTTCGTTGAAGGATTGCATAAATGTTCATAAAGATGTTCCGTGATAACTGTGGTTCGAGCTAATTCAAGTCCAAGCAGGATGCAGATCAAAAGCGGCGACAAGTAGATTTCGAAGTGGTGTGACTTTGTGTGGGATTTTAACTAGGACCGTTTCCCAGTAGGTGAGTATATAAATTAGCAGCTAAGAAGATTGGGCCCCCTAGAAATTGTCGAGAAAATTAACTACCAATGCTTTTCGTTTGAGTTACCAAGCAATTTCGTTGTTTCTGATGTCTTTAATGTGAAGCACTTGTTGCCTTATCACGGTGATTCATTTGATGATGATCTTGTTGTGAATTCGGAGGCGATTTTTGTCTATCTTGGGAGAATGATGTCAGGCCAAGCATGAAGAATGGGCCATTTTTTTTCTGGAAGCCCAAGATCGTGTGGAAAGAAAAGGCCCTTTTTTTAAAAGTCATAAACTTGGCTCAGATGATCCGTTTCAGGCTAAGACCAAGCCGATTTGTGAGCTTGTGAACGAGGAGATCGCCGTGGTAACCACACATAGTTGGGTTAAGGAGTTTCGAGCCTTGACAATTCCTTATTTTAGGAGTTATTTAAATTTTTGTGTTTTTTTTAAGAATTTAGAACTTTTGTTTTGGCATTAACTTTCGGCCCGGTTTGTCGCTTATAGGGCCTGTTTCAGTGTTATTTTTTACCTTCCCCCATTAAGTATCTGTAATAAGCATTCTGCTATTCAGTTCCTAATATATGAAAAGTTCATTTTTGGCAGTTTTGTCAAGAATTTGCCTAACTATCGGTATTTCTCTCGAATCAACGATAATTAGAAGATTTGTTTCTGGGTATTCGTAGAATCAACAGATCCAATTAGTTATCCTGTTTAACACACTACATCACTTTCCTCATGTTCTGCCTTATCTTGAGGAACCTCTGCCTCCTATCTCAGAGCCTTCTTAAATGGTTGTTTCTTCTTGGGTTAGGAATATGAAGATGGTTTATCAATAATAGGTATGTGAGTGGAATCAGTTAGATTATCTAAATCCTCACCTATTTCTTCAACAGGTTGAACCATCATGGTATCAAATAAGGGTGTTATTCTCCTAGAGAAATCCTTCCCAACTATCTTTATATTGGCAAAAACTTTCTTGGTGTGAAAGGGATTAACAAAAATCTTCTTGTGAGTTGACATATTACCCAGTTGTTAATTAATGAAAACTTAGAGAAAACGTAGATACATCAAGAATTTGACTCCTCCATCTAAGTGTTTCACCATTACATCAAAGATATACTTAGACAGATTAATCTTCTGATTAGTTGCTAAGCATATGATCAAAGAAGCCATGGAACTACTGAACTCATTCCATGCATTGGATTTAGCACTTAAGCATTGAGTAGTAGTATGAATGAAATACTTCCACTATGGAGAAAAAAGGCTTTATAAAAAGTAAGCTTTTGAGAAGGCTTTTCATATCCCATACGTGCCAATTCTTCAAAGATAGTAGTAGTTGGAAGACAATCAGTACCTTCTGCATCATCCAAATGAAGATCTCTCCTAATGCTTGACTCCGTAACAGTAACCTTCTTCTTATCAGATGTGTACCTTGGTAGTTGCCCAAAATTGTTCAATACAAGATGTGTAGATAACCGGATTCACTGTTAAAGTATAAGAAACATAACTTGCTTTCAGGAAATCAATTATCTTTGCAAACCCAACACTTTCTTTGGGTTTTTCCAAGAACGCGACAATATTGTGCATTTCAGCAAACTTAGGACTTGACATAACGGTGATTTTGATGATCAAAGATGAAAATTGAATTAGGGTTTATGGTTAGAGAGCGTTTGCATAAGTGAAATAGAATAAAGAAGTAAATGAAACCCTGAATCAAAGTATTTATAGAATTACCCTCAACAACAGAAACTTGAACTAGCAGCATTAAAAAGAATACACCAGTAATCATTCAATTTTCTTTCCAATAAACAACTTTCATCATCTAATTTGATTCACATAAACTCTCTTTCTATTTTTATCCTCACATTATCTCTCAATTCTTTTTGCTCACATAATCACACTTTTCTGTTTTTATTCACACATCTCTCTTTCTATTTTAAGCACAAAATCTCTCGTTTCTTTTGGCTCACCAAGACACTCTTTCTGTTTTTATATGACAGTTGTGTACAAAATTCCATCAATTCCAATAAGTTTCATACTATCCTCCCCACTTCCAAGTGTGTAACCTCTTGAGAGAGGTGGATCAATAGACTGTTTAGATGTAATCTCAAACCTAGTTTGAGCATTTACATCCCCCAATATGGTATCTTGGCACATGGGACCACTACCTGAACCAATTCCTTAAGGAGTTGATTCATTAAGTGTTGCCATGGATTGGGTCTTATTTGAGCATCCTTTGCTTTTTGTAAATCAAGAACCTGTGTTTGCAATTTGGTACATAAAACCATCAATTCAGTTAGTTGCATGCTATCCTCACCACTAGGTTGTGGATCGTTGGAAGGTGTTGCTACACTTTCCTCATGCTCTACCTTATCTTGAGGAACCTCTGCCTCCTATCTCTGAGCCTTTTTAGATGGTTGTTTCTTCTTGGGTTAGGAATATGAAGATGGTTGATCAATAATGGGTATGTGAGTGGAATCAGTTGGATGATCTAAATCCTCACCCATTTCTTCAACAGGTTGAACCATCATGGTATCAAATAAGGGTGTTATTCTCCTAGAGAAATCCTTCCCAGCTCTCTTTATATTGGCAAAAACTTTCTTGGTGTGAAAGGGATTAACAAAAATCTTCTTGTGAGTTGACATATTACCCAGTTGTTGATTAATGAAAACTTAGAGAAAACGTGGATACATCAAGAATTTTACTCCTCCATCTAAGTGTTTCACCATTGCATCAAAGATATACTTAGACAGATTAATCTTCTGATTAGTTGCTAAGCATATGATCAAAGAAGCCATAGAACTACTGAACTCATTCCATGCAGTGGATTTAGATATTAAGCATTGAGTAGTAGTATGAATGAAATACTTCCACTATGGAGAAAAAAGGCTTTATAAAAAGTAAGCTTTTGAGAATGCTTTTCATACCCCATACGTGCCAATTCTTCAAAGATAGTAGTAGTTGGAAGACAATCAGTACCTTCTGCATCATCCAAATGAAGATCTCTCCTAATGCTTGACTCCGTAACAGTAACCTTCTTCTTATCAGATGTGTACCTTGGTAGTTGCCTAAAATTGTTCAATACAAGATGTGTAGATAACCGGATTGACTGTTAAAGCATAAGAAACAGAACTTGCTTTCAGGAAATCAATTATCTCTGCAAACCCAACACTTTCTTCGGGTTTTTCCAAGAATGCGGCCATATTGTACATTTTAGCAAACTTAGGACTTGACATAACGATGATTTTGATGATCAAAGATGAAAATTGAATTAGGGTTTATGGTTAGAGAGCATTTGAATAAGTGAAATCGAATAAAGAAGTAAATGAAACCCTGAATCAAAGTATTTATAGAATCACCCTCAACAGTAGAAACTTGAACTGGCAGCATTAACATACGCTTAACAGCAGAAACAAATACGGGCAGTACTAATTTAAGCCTAACAACATTAACTTAACTTACGCAGCATTAAGTGAACTGAGCAGATTAGAAGAATCACCAATAATCATCCAATTTTCATCCATAAACAACTTTCATCATCTATTGGATTCACACCAAAAACTCTCTTTCTATTTTTATGCTCTTATTATCCTCTCATTCTTTTTGTCTACTTAATCACTCTTGTCTGTTTTTTCAAACATCTCTCTTTCTATTTTTAAGCTTATAAAATCTCTCATTTATTTTGGCTCACCAAGACACTCTTTCTATTTTTATATGACAGTTGTGTACAAAATTCCATCAATTCCAATAAGTTTCATACTGTCCTCCCCACTTCCAAGTGTGTAACCTCTTGAGAGAGGTGGATTAATAGACTGTTTAGATGGAATCTCAAACCTAGTTTGAGCATTCACATCCCCCAATATGGTATCTTGGCACCTAGAACCACTACCTGAACCAATTCCCTAAGGAGTTGATTCATTAAGTGTTACCATGGATTAAGTCTTATTTGATGTTACCACTATCCTGCTCTGCTTCTTAGCTAAAAGCAGTAGTGGCAGCCCTTTCCATTCTGTCACCCAACTCCTTATGGACAACCTCATCACCAACCTTTGTCAGGGGGACCACTAGACTGAGGTATCTTGGTGTCCCGACCTCTTTTGATATGCCTAGATGTGTTTTGATACTTTTGAACATACTTATGATATAACACA
The DNA here is from genome assembly GCA_026074375.1 of Tanacetum coccineum. NCBI lineage: Eukaryota > Viridiplantae > Streptophyta > Magnoliopsida > Asterales > Asteraceae > Tanacetum > Tanacetum coccineum. The sequence goes on along the minus strand of BQNB010026635.1, from coordinate 47,856 downwards.
TCCTTTCATCCATGCTTTTTGGTTGTATGAATAAGGAACCTCCCCTCAAACAATGCTTCAAGAGACAAGAGTTTGAAACAGTTGCAACTTTGGTGCCCATGTCATCTTAACAACATTAACATTTGCCTGGCAGTAGTAAGTTTCTGCCTAGCAGTATTAACAGAAGTCGAACAACATTAACTCTTTCTTTAATAATTATGCAACAACATGCCTCTATTCATCACAAGCACACTAGAAAAGACTAGATAGACATGTGGGAATTCATGAGGATCCATATTTATGCATAACCCATGAATAAAAATTAAACACTGTAAACCAAGATTATTAACTTTCTTCTCAAACATTACTTCAAATGTGAAGCATACATCATCAGGTATTCAACATGTTATACCTGCAGATGTTAGTTCATAGCCAAATATACAAAATCCAAAGCATTATCTTCTTGACAGCATTAACCATAACTAACAGTTTTAACAACCAGTCTTACGTATAACTAACAGTTTTAATTATACTTAGCACTATTAAGTGAGAAAACTAACAGTATTAATCCTTTACAAAACTTTTACAAAAATATAAAGAGATATAGATAGTTAAGGATTCAGCATTCCAATACTTAAGACCAAGTATTGAAATATGCCTGCATCAAAACCTTTTGTAAGAAGATCTATAACATTTAAATCAGTACGAATTTTAACCATTTGTATTAACTTTTTAGTGTTGCAATCTCTTATAAAATGATGCCTAATCTCTATATGTTTTGTTTTAGAATGTTAAACAGGATTTTCAGTAATGCAGATAGTACTGTTATTGTCAATATTCATAAGAGTGTTCATGAAATTGTACCCATAATCTAGCAATTAGTTTTGAATCCAGAGTACTTGTCCACAACAACAAGCAGCAGCCACATATTCAGCTTCGGTTGTAGAAGTGGCAACCACAGTTTGCTTCTTACACTGCCAAGATATCAACCTGTTTCCCAAAAACTGACAACCTCCAGTTGTAGACTTCTTATCTTGAGTTGCTCTAGCATAGTCACTATCAGTATAAGCAACCATTTCAAATGGAGAATCCCTAGAATACCAAAGGCCTAAAGTTGGCTTGCCTTTCAAATATCTAAAAATCCTCTTGACTACTAAGAGATGTGATGTTTTAGGAGTAACTTAAAATCTAGCACATGCACACACTGCAAATATGATATCTGGTCTAGATGCAGTAAGATACATCAAAGACCCAATCATAGATCTATAGAGATGTACATCAACATCATCAGCATCTCCATCCTTGACCAAAGGTTTTTCCAAATCAACAGGAGTTGAAGCAGACTTCACATTAGAGTAGTTTAATTTCTTCAAAATTTCAGCTACATATTTGTCCTAACTGATAAATACTCCATCTTCTTTATGTTGTACTTGTAATCCTAGAAAGAAAGTTAGTTCTCCCATAGAACTCATCTGAAACTTATCTTTCATGAGCTTCTCAAAACCAGTATATAACTCCTTATTTGTTGAGCCAAAGATAATGTAATCTCCATAGACCTGTACAAGCAAAATATATCCTTTTTGCTTTTTGATAAATAATGTCTGATCTATCTTTCCTCTTTTAAACCCATTGCTCAACAGATAGTTAGCCAAAGTTTCATACCAAGCTCTTGGTGCTTGATGCAAACCATAAAGGGCCTTGACCACCTTGTAAACTTTGTCTGGATGGTCAGGATCTTTAAATCCTGGTGGTTGAGTAACATTGACTTCTTCCTCAATGGTTCCATATAAGAAAGCACTCTTTACATCCATTTGATATACCAGAAAACCCATGCTTTCTTAAACTTAGTGCCAACAGCATTAAGTTTAAGACTACCAGTATTAACATCAGGACTGGCAATATTAACTTGTTGTCCAGCAGCATTAACATCTTTAGTACTGCTATCATCTGCAAACCTTTCTTGTTCATCATTCTCAATTATTTGGACCATCTTCAACCTGCTTTTGAGCATCATCAGCAGTTTTTGGTTCACCATTATCAACATCCTTGAAAGGTTAATCAAAGTATGAAGTATCTTTCCAAATTGGCATCACTATGCAATCTTGAATGTTTTCTTCTGATGTACCTACAGAGTCATTAGAAATTGTACCTGCAGTAACTGAAACATGGTTCATAGATTGGGTTAGAGAATCAATATCAAACAGCCATTTTGGATCATTCCCTTCTATCATAGGTTTATTCTCTAAAAACTTAATATGCAAATTTTCTTCTACTCACCGTTAACTATAAGTTAAGATGCTAACACTACTCATACTTGTAACTTGTGAACTTTTCGCTCCCGGTAATTATTATATCTTAGGTGAATGTGCTTATTTCGAATTTCAACCATGAATCAACATTTTGCAAAAAAAAATTGCTTCACGTTCCACCCGAGAATAATGAGTTTGAAGGCGAGATCATCCCATGTAGCGACTTTCGTCTCGGCACATCCCAACCTTGCGGCTAAGTGACCAGGCTTTTGACACCCCACAGAGACTAGTATCGGGACTCACGGACCTTCGGTTTCAAAGACTCTTAGGTTTCCCGTATATACATAAAATCACAACTTAAAACGAAATAGTCTTAGTTCAAAAGCATATTTAAATTTAAGAAAAAGAGATTTTCCCTATATTTATTAAATCACATTTACTTAATATAATTACACATCCTTTAAACTAACGAAATCCTCGACCTTTTAGAAGACTGCAACATCGGTTGTGAGCCGGCAAGATGCAAAAAACGTTTATCAGTCTCGGATAAATACTATGTGTCTTATTTAGAAGACTGCAACATCGGTTGTGAGCCGGCAAGATGTAGTAAACTTTTATTAGCCCACAGTTTATTATTATTATTACCTTTTTTTTTATTTTTTTATTTTTTACATATAATAGAGGTCAGGGGTTCGGGCCTTGCTCACCCCTGACTTCCCTACTCCCTTTTTTATTTTTGAAAATCTGCTTTTTGAAAAAGCTTTACAAGACTGAAATAAGCAATTTTTGAAAAACAACTTTTTTATAAAAACTTTAAAATAAGCTAGAAATAAGCAAAAACAGTTGACAGAATGGCTTTTTACACTAAGGCTTAAAAAGGGCTAAATTGTTTAGCTTTTTAGAACTGATAAGCACAAACTAAAGGCAAATAAGCTAAGACAGAAAACTAGCTAAACCTAAAAAGCATTTATAAACAAAAACAAGCAAACACAATAAGCAGAAAGGCACTTAAAAAGACAGAATCACACAAAAGGCTTAAAACCTTAAATCCTAAACTGAAAGAGCTAATAAACTTAAATAAGCTCTACCCTAAGTAAAATAAGCTAATATGGCTTAAAACTAACCTAATAAGCAAATAGAAACAAGAATTAAGCAATCCTAACAAGCCAAAAGCTTAGATAAGCAAATGAGCTTTTGGCTTACAACTGTTAACAAACAGCCTTAAGGGTCACTTTCTAGCTTATTTTTAAGCTAGAAAATAGATCCTTATGGCTTAGTGGCCCATATCACCAAAAAGATTATGCAATAAGCTACAATAATCCACAAAGAAAAAGCATTTTGAAATTCATTTAAGCCATGAAAAAGCAATGAGAATAAGTTGATTCACGCAGACAACAACACTTAGAAATTTTTCAAACTTTTTTAAAGCCTACTTTTAAGCTTAAAAATAAGCCAACAAACATATCCTTGTGACTATAAGACCTCAAAACAGATCAAGATTTACCCTCATAGAACACATTACAACTTTCAGAAATCATTTTGAAATTCAAGATAAGCAGGAAAAGCTAAATGAAAAAGCTAATTTTAAGACTTTGAAATACTTAACCACTTTTGACAGATTTATGCAATCACAAAAACTACACTTTCAGACTTAAAGACACCTACTCTAATATATCAAAAACATCAAATGGAGCATAGAAACATGAACTTCAAAAAATCTAAGACTAAGAATCAAGATTAGCAGTTTTAAGTTAAGAAAATCTCACAAATTCAAACACTAAGTTCTAAAAATCTTAAAACAAAATTTCAACACTTAAAACCTTTTGAAAACTGAAGTTTATGACTAATTTAAGCTAAACTAAGTTGACCCAATAGTCTAAACCATTTCTGACCCATTTTGACCACAAACTCAATTAAACCAAACACCTCTTTAAAAATCATTCTTGACATTTTAAACTGATTATCTTGATTTTAAGCCAAACTTTGCAAAGACCATATGTTAAATAAGTATAATAAGCAATATTAAGCAAGTTTAAACTGAATATAAGCACTTAAATAAGCTAGAACAGGTTATGCTACTCAATAAGCTATTTTAGACATATTTTTAAGAAAAACTTTGCTGAACAAATGAAACAAGGACTATAAAGTAAGCAAGTTAATCACTAAATGACATTAATAAGCAAGAATAAGCAAATAATAAGCAGTATAAGCAATGCTACAGTAAATAAGCTATAAAAGTAAAAAAATAGACTTACAAGGCCCTTTGCTTAAACAAGGGCTTGGATGGCTCTTAGAGCTTATCAACAAGCTCTAGCTTGTTTAAAAACAAGCTAGTTAAAACCCTATAAGACCTTCCATTTATGGCTTATCTTCCAAATAGCTTTTTGAGTGAATTTTGGTAAAAGGGAACTTAAACCTTACAAACTATAGACAGAGCTTGTAAAACTTAAGTAAACAGCTTATAAGAGTAAATAAGAGCTTATAAAACACTTTTAATATCAAGGGAATAGTAACTTAAAAACACAATCTTTTAAAACTTATAAACCTTAAATTTCATTAACTTTTAAAAACATTACAAGACTTGAATAAAAAAGTACAATAAGCTAAATTTAAACTAGGATAAGCTGTTAAAAAAACTATATAGCCAAAAGGCTTACAAAGTGCCCTATTTATATAGAATTCTTCAAGTCTTGGGTTCTTCACTTGTGCTAGTTATGTGAGTGAGCCAGGAGGTGTGTTTGTTGTGTGAGAGTGGTCAAGAACTCATCATAGCCATTCATTTTGAGTGCTTACCAAGTTCTTCAATCTCAACCATCAAATCCTTGTCTTCTACCTTGGATGAATGGTGTTGTTTAGGATTGCCAAGGTGGCATTGTTGTGTATGGGGTGGGGTTTGATTGTGGGGTTCATTTGGGGAAGAGGGTGAGAGTGACAGGTGAAAGGGATGGGTGACGGGAAATGGAAATTGAGGAAGATATACATTGTTTTTGATATTTAACGGGGTTAATCCCCTGTTTTTGGTATATGTTTGCACCGTTAGTCCTTTTGGACTGACGTTGTTAGTCCTTGAGGACTAACGGTGTAAGGGAGGTAATGGGTTTATGGTTATAGCTGTTAAGTGGGATTGGGCTTAGTATTGGGCTTTTGTTATAAAAGGGGTTTCGGGTTATTTGGTCTTCATAATGTTTAAATGGGCTGACCCGGCCCATTAGATGAGTACGGGTTGGCCCATTTAACATTTCTTCGATACCGGCTTCGTCTTTGACTTTTGACTTTGATTGGTTGACTTTTTGGTTGACTTTGACTTTGAATTTTTGACTTTTCACGCTTTTTTCATTCTCGTGCTTGGTTTTGTCGTTTTGGCTTCATTTTTTGTCCTTTTCTTAGATATCCGTTTCCTACACAATACAAATGCAAAACACACAAATACAATGTATTTTTGGTATGTTTTTGGTCTTTTAAGCATGTTTTCCTAGGTAAATGGTATGTGTAATTAAGCACATACCAAAATCCCCCATACTAAGATATTGTCGTGTCCTCACGCAATGCCATAAGTAAACACTTAAGAAAACCAAGAATCTCAATCCCCTTGACTAATTACTAAAAGTAGCTAATGTTATCAAGGGGAATCAAAGAATAAATTGCATTGGAAAGCACGTTTGACCATTTTTAAATAGCTACACTTATTCCCACACATATTTTGTATTTTTTTCCTTTTTCTCTTTTTTTACTTTTCATTTCAAGCAACTAACAAACATATTTGACTTTCATTATTTTTATAACTTTAAGGTCACAGAACAAGATGCATTTCAATCCTAAAATGCCGAAGAAGGATAAATTCATCGTCCCCGACTTTTCACTCGTCACCAAAAACCAAGTTTAAAAATCGAATATCACACGTTAAATATTGAGCTTAAAGATGCGAACACTATTCATACTTGTACCTTGTAAAATTTCAGTCCCGATTATTATTAATATTATGTTAGTGTGCTTATTTGCGGAATTTTAACATGGATCAACCTTTTCATGAAAATTTGCACAATATTTCTTTTGCTTAGTTCCAACTAAGGAATTTGATTTTAAAGGCGAGTTCATCCCCATGTAGCGACACTTTCCGTTCGGCAATTCCCAACCTTGCGGCTAAAGTGACAGGCTTTTGACACCCTCACAGTGACTAGTTATCGAGACTCACGGACACCTTCGGTTTTCAAAAAATTTTAGGTTTTCCTGTTTATAAAACAATTCACTTAGAAAAAACCAAATTTTAAAAGAATTAGTCTTAGTTCAGAAAGCATATAGAATTTAAGAAAAGAGATTTCCTATATTTAGAAAAATCATATATATCAACACTTTTCATAATTAAATTTTACCAAAGGAAATCCTTTGACCTTTTAGAAGGCTGAAACACGGTTGTGAGCGGCAAGATGAAGCAAACTTTTATCGGTCTCGGATTATTATTCTCACTATGGGCTTTCTTTAGAAGCTGCAACATCGTGTTGTGAGCCGGCAAGATGCCCCAGCAAATTTTATCAGCCAGGGTATAATTATTACTCTTATATATATATATATATTATATATATATATTTATATATTTATATATATATATATATATATATGTATATATACATATTATTTACCACGATATTTAGAGAAAAGTCTTTTTAGGAAATTCAAGTATTAAATTTGAACTAAGGACTAAATAAATTAATGTTGTCGACTACATTATATAAGCTTCAATATCACAAAAATTGGTGATTTACGTTTATTTCGGAAAATTAGCATGTATTTTTAGTCCGGTTTAGGAGCTTATGAGAAAAAGTCACAAACCTACAACCTTATATGAGCTCTTAAGATTTCCAACTAATCCTTATTTAGCATCTAACTCATAATTAACTCTATCATTTTTCGTTCTTCGCAAATTTAAAATCTTTAATAAAAAGATCCGCGAATGCTTAGTCTAAAAGTTAAGGGACAAGCTAGAGCGCAACATGCTCGATCGAGTCAAAATTTATTCTTATTCTACCCAGCAGGAAAGTCAAAATTGTGACAAAACACTTATTTTATTTTTGAAAATTTTTAAATTTTTTCATTTTTTTGGTATTTTGGTGGTAAAAACGGGATTACATGAAAACAACGGCTGCAGGCACAATCAAATCGATAGATCCCCCCATACTAGAATTGAACATTGTCCTCAATATTTTAAGAAGGGTCTCTACGTAAATCCTAAGCCGTTTATTAAGTATGCTTAAAGATAAACGTTAGTCGATAAGATTTAGATATTGGATTCCCAAAATGAAGCTGAGGATGTGAAGCTCGAGTGAACGAAGGACAAAAACCGCGAGCACGAGAGGCTTCAAAAATCCGAGACAATCCTGGACAATCATTACAAAAACACAAGCACACGAGAATGGAAGAGGCACACCTCCTCACGTTACACTTATTAGAAAATAGAAAGAAGATAGAAGGATAAGCACGGGTTGCCTCCTACGAAGCGCTTGTTTAAGGTCACTTAGCTTGACCCGTCCCCTAATTTAGTTGTCCATGGGGAAGGTTTGGAGACCTGGGACAACCATATGTGGTATGTCCCCTCCAAAGTAATGCTTAAGTCGATGACCATTCACCTTAAAGTTTGGCTCATCGGTTTTATAACACCTCGTGTTTTAGGTCATTGTACGACATTATGTAATCCACTATTTATTTTTAGGGTTTTACGCGTTTGCTTTAAATCGTAACCGTTAAATGAAATCGCGTAAACTAAAAATGATCATTCAATGTAAACGAGGCATTAAACGATTAAATGTTTACATCAAAAAGTGTTAATAGTGATTAATTAGACAGGATAATTATAAATATTGCACATTTTAATTTTTATTGTTACTTTAAGAGTTACTTTTCACGAAAAGTACGTTTAGGGCCTTCCCTGAAACCGATAACTTATCGTACGCATCATCAAATACCCAAAATTTTTACCCAATACTTAAAGTTTATTTAAAACTTCAAGTATTTATCACTTTATACATATTCTCATGAAAGGAAACAAATACAAACTCTACCATAGTGCAAGTTAGACATTCACTTATTCTTACTACATTATACTTCAAATAATACAAGAGTACATCAAATAAAGATCAAAGATATTATCTAGCTCATACACATTCATATATGAACGTGTATATGTAGGTAGGATAAGCCATGAGTCACCAAGAAGCTTCATAAAAGATCTTGCATGCAACTTGAACTCATGACTAGCCATTCTTATCACTAATAAGCCCTATCATGTTCTCATGTCTTCCAATCCTTGCCACCTTTCATATGATCAACTAGACATCTAAAATATCTCATAATATCTACCAAGTAGTATATATATATGCATGCATGTGTGAGCCAAGGAATCATACTCTTCACTTCTTTATAAGAAAATCACAAAAACTCTATTTTCCTCCTCTCTTAAACCCACGGCTCAAAACCACCAACATACACAATGTATAGCTTGATTTTCTTTCACCATATTAGTGTTTATACATCATACTTAAGGTATTCTAAGAAGAGTTGAAGGGTTGGTTAAGCTTTGAAGAGGTTTTAGCAAGATATTGCAAGATTATGGTTTTATAAGGAAATTAGGGTTTTCAAGTGTGCTAGCTTTGGTTCTTAATCTAAACAATGGTTTAGATTGTGTTTTCTATCATCATTGTTCATCATAAGGTCCTTCTCAAACCTTTATCTATTCAATTTCATGATTATATTTGTTCATATGTTCTACTTAGTTAAATCACGCATCATAAGATACTTTTTGAATATGTAAAATGAATTTTTACTTATTATAAATGTTGTGTGAACTTATTACATGTCCATATGGATGCTAAATATATGATAAATGAAAGTAAAACTCTAGCACACACACTTGGTTAAGTAGGACATGTAATATGAAACAAATTAGGGTTTTTTAATGTAACTTTAATAAGTAAAAGTGAAAATGGTGTATATAACAATGTTAATCTTGTTACCTTGGACTCTCTTGGGCAAAACATGATCTAGTGGACTTTATATATGTATGACATAATATATAAATGTTGTAAAGTAGTTGTAACAAGGTGTTGAAGCATAATGGTACAAAAATCAAGCTTAAAACATGTTTTAATAACAAACTTTAAAACTTGCTGTTTGTTCGAATTTGTTAACATCCATGTTAGGTTTTATAAATATAGTACATCTCATAAGGATTCCAAAATGATAAGAAACTCAAAAATCGGATTTTTAACGAAAGAAGATACCTCTAGTTACAACAAGTTTTACTGACGCTAAACTAACTTTATAAAACAAATTTTATAAAAATTACTATTCATGGCAGTAACTTATACTTTGTAAACATCAATAATATGATAAAACTTTCAATTACTGAGAACGTGTTCGAAAGAATCGCTAAAAACGAGCATAACGAATAAGATAATCGACATTTACGGGTTTTGCGTTTAATAAGTTAAATATGTAATTGAACATAAAAAACACTATTACACAATATGAATCTCGAAACATAAAAATGCAATTATGATCATCTCGTCTTAAATACGAAAGCGTGGGCCGTTAAGAAACAGCGAGAAACGGGACTTAAAACGACAAAGTTATTCAATTTTTGCTAAAGGCGAAATTATAAGACGTTTTTACTTTTATATAGATGATTTCACTTAAACGATTTTAGATGGTGATATAGCTATATAGAATATATATTGTTATTAGTATTATCAATGCTATATTACTGAGAGAAATGTTCAAAATGAGTCATCTTCAGATAGCGTATTTGACGAGTTTTGTTGGATTACGATTTAAAAAGTGTCCTTAAACTCCCTCGTTACGTCATGTCAAGACCTATAATTATGAAGCCCGAACGATTGTACGAAGTTAACTATATAGGATTATATATGGTAGTTTGTAGACAACGTACTTGAATACTTTGATTTCGTCCTATATAACTAGTTGCATTCGGCGTTAGCGTGACGCGTTTTTATTTGGGTATTTTATTATCCATATTACTCACGCAAGGTTATTTCAAAGAGCCGCCATGTTTACAATTATTGATTTACAGAGTTGTTGGTGAGAAACATATGCACTGTTTTACAAATTGGCCGCAAGTGTACATTTTATCATGATACGTTTTGACCTAAGTAGCATAACCCACACTAATGCCCATAGGAATCATAGAAACTGTCAATTACTAGAATTGAGCGCGAATATTATAGATAATCTAATTTTGTGATTGACCTCCCCGATCGGTGTGACAAGCTATCACTAAACGCACTGTGGAAACGAACAAATATCATGTTGGATTTGGATGTATACGGTTTAGAACATCATCACTGGCAATGTAGGCAATATTTAATATTGTTTTCATTTATGTAACTTCGGAGTCATGAGCTTAGAAAACTATTAACATTGTGTGATGTCTGCAACTGTTGCATATCACGGGGAAAGCTTGGCGGTCCTCATATACTTCACATAAACCTATGAAATTCACAAACTTTATGTTGACGTTTTAAACGCAACTGTTTTTTTCAGGAGTCATTAAATCACGAGGTGCGAAGGATACATTGGTGGGTTATATTTTAAGTCATGCATTAAAGATATAGTCGCATTACATTTTGTTATATCTGTTATGGCTAGGAAATCTTGTAATAATAACACAAGTAAACAAGTAAAGCTTTGGAGGCATTTTGTAACACATACTTTATTAAATCCAATGTATCTTTTTAAAACGACTTTTGGTCGTTCTTAATATTATCTTGTGTTCTTGATCCTGAGAAGTAACAACGCCCCGGACCTTATTCCGCTGCGAAACCCAAATTGGGGGTGTTAAAGATCGGTATCAAGATGCCAAGGATATAGATAACCAGGATCAAATGGTTTTTGCTTTGACTATAACTTATCAAACTGATTGCATTCATACAAAGGGGTTTATCAACGGTAAAGACATGCATACACAAATTATGCATTAGTCGGTTAGGCTAGATGCATGCATGATTGATATACATGTTATGATATAAATGTATATTACTATAAGAGTCTTATATTAAATTCTAATATAAGTTATGTTGGAGTTTCAGATATGGTTATGTCAGATTCGGAAGATTCCACGGTCACCTACATGGCAGTGTCCAGTCCATTTAAGGATAGGTCAGACATTGGTTCACCAGGAGTCGACGGACCACCCATTACGCCAAAGGACCCATATGCTTACATAATGGCTGCTTATCAGGTTCCACCATCGCCTGACTACATACCTGGCCCCGAGGTTCCACCATCGCCTGACTACATACCTGGCCCCGAGGAGCCGCAGTCACCTCCCCCACTGGACTTTGTTCCTCAGCCGATGTACCCTGAGTACATACCAAAGGAGGATGAGATACTCCCGGCCGAGGAGAAGCCACTACCTGCTGCTGCCTCACCCACTGCAGATTCACCAGGATATGTTCCTGAGTCTGATCTGGAGGAGGAGCCGGAGGAGGATGATGAGGATCCTGAGGAGGATCTAGCTGATTACCCTGCTGATAGGGATGATGATGATGATGATAATGATGAGGACGAGGACGAGGATGAGGAGCATAGCACCAAGGATGAGGAGGGGAGGAGTACCCTAGCTCAGGCCGAACTTCTGTCCTACCTGTTACACTTATGACTGCCGGATATCTATCCGAGATGAAGCAATTCTATTCACTCTTCCTCCTAGGGAGAGGTCGAGGAGAGTTCTTGCCTCTTAACCACCCCACACCATCACCACTTACTCCACTATCATCTCCTTTACCACATATACCGTCTCCCTCATTTCCAGCATCACCACATGCTAGTCCTATTCGCCCGTTGGGCTATCGGGCTGCTATGATCCGGCTGAGAGCCGAGACACCATCCACTTCTCATCTATTACCACTACCTACTTCATCAGCACCATTGTAGTTACTATCTTCTGACCACAGGACAGACATGCCTGAGATTACACTACCACCTCAGAAGAGGTTGGGTATTAACCTTGGTCCTAGGTACGACGATTGGAAGAAAAGAAAGAAAGTTCAGCTGCAGCTGCCAGCTAGATGATTTGGAGTCGTAGGGTGGAATATGGGTTTGTCGGTACTATGGGATACCGAGATCAAATGACAGAGAGCCAAGGAGGTCGGCTATAGGATTAGAGATGTTTGGGTAGACCCGAGAGAGGCTATTGAGGATGTAGCACTGATAACCCATGAAGGGGTCAATGCTAGGGTAACTGAGCTTACTGTAGTCCAGGAGCAGGACACACAGGATATCTATGCTGTGATAGAGGATACTCAGGACAGGAAGATCCAGATATATCAGAATGTTGAGACATTGTTTGATGATAGTTAGTACCACTATAAGATGCTTGACGGACTACTAGATCAGGAGGCTCCTGGTTTCCCGGAGAGCATGGGGGATGCTCCATAGAGGTTAGCTTATATGACAGTTTAGAGAATTTTGGCATTACATTATGTAGTAGATAGGTCAGCAGGCAGTGAATTTCACAGTTGCAGACATGCTGACCATAAGAGTCAGCGTTGTTGACTATAGAGATGCTTTAGGCAGACTACCAGAGGCAGAGGTCAGTTGGCCTTAAGCATTAAAGTTGCTGAAAAAGGACTACAGACTCAGTGATGGTCGAGTTTCAGAGGCAGATGGGACCCGCAATAAGGTCCGGCATTGCTTTGTGGATGAACCAGGGGAGGCTTGTTCAGAAGTTCCTAGATTTGTGTTCATGTTGTAGCTATTGCTATGCAGCACTATTATGTATTTGAGGTTATTCCCAGCTAAGCAGATGTATAGATCTTTTGTTTTACGCTTTAGCTACCCACTATAGGTCTTTTTGTTTAGGTATTATGCTATCTTGTACAACATACTAAGTGATTACGTGTATATCGGCTAGTATGGCTTTAGGTTGTTTCTTTGTCTTGTAACCCTAAGTGTTGTAATCTTCTTGTATCTGAACCGAAATTGTATGTTTTTCCAAGTATATATGGAATATATGGACAGATTACGTTATCTATGAAATCGAATTTATTTATAATAATTGAATGGCGATTTGGTTATTCCAAGGTTACTTTCAAATAACAGTTGTACCATTTCACTGTGTGAGGTGACCGTTTTTATTTCAAATGTGTATTATGTTATGTCATAGTTATGATTTTATGAAATATATGCGGTATTATATGTTTCTTGTGATTTAAAGAAAATGGCACCAAAAATGAAGGACCAACGGGGTTTTTAAACCAGGTGAAACACCAACACCTTGTCACAGGGACATCATACAACTACATCTGTCACCAATTCCTAAATTTAGGCAATGATTAACGAAGGCATTACTGCTGCACTGGCAGCACATGATGCAACCAGGAATGGCGATGATAGCCATACTTCAGGAACGGATGTCAGAAGGCCTGTGCAAGTTCCTCATGAATGCACCTACCCGGACTTCCTAAAATGCCAACCCTTAAACTTTAAGGGCATTGAGGGAGTGGTTGGACTCACTCAATGGTTTGAAAATATGGAGTCTGTTTACAGCATAAGCAACTATATAGTAGCATGCCAGGTCAAATTTGCTATGTGTACCCTGCAAGGAAATGCTCTTACATGGTGGAACTCCCACGTTAAGACCACTACTCCTAAAGCTGCCCATGCAATGCCATGGAGGACACTGAAAAAGATGATGACAGATAAATACTGCCCAAGGGGCGAAATTAAGAAGCTGAAGTTTGAAATGTAGAATTTGAAGGTGAATGGTACCGATGTGGTAACCTATAGCCAATGTTTCCAAGAACTGGTACTAATGTGCGATCGGATGTTTCCGAAAGAAATAGACCAAGTTGAGAAATATCTCGGTGGCTTGCCCGACATGATCCATGGCAGTGTGATGGCAACTAAGCCAAAAACTATGCAGGATGCCATTGAGTTCACCACTGAACTCATGGACAAGAAGATCAACACTTGGGCCAAATGTCAGGCTGACAACAAAAGAAAGTCTGATGACACAGCCAGGAACAACCAGAATCAGCAAGCAAACAAGAGACAAAACACTGGAAGAGCTTATGCCATAGGAAATGGTAACAGGAGACCATACGAAGGGCCTAGACCTCTGTGTTCCAAATGTAACTATCACCATGATGGTCCTTGTGCTCCCAAATGCTACAAGTGCAACCGATTTGGTCATTTATCTCGTGACTGCAGGAATCCCCCAAATGTCAACACTGGGCTAATCAGAGGGTTTTTTTTGAATGTGGTGCTCAAAGGCATTTCAAGAGGGATTGTCCAAAATTGAAGAACAACAACAACCGGGGTAATCGGGTTGGAAATACCAAGGCTTAGGCAAAGGTGTATGCCGTGGGCAGTGCATGGGCAAACCCGAACAACAATGTCATCACGGGTACGTTTCTCCTAAACAACCGATATGCATCTATTTTATTTAATACCGATGCCGATAGGAGTTTTGTATCTACTGCATTTAGCTCTCAAATTGTTATCACTCCAACTACATTAGATCATGATTATAATGTCGAACTAGTCGACGGGCTAATTGTTAGGTTAAACACTATTATCCGGGGTTGTACGTTAAACTTCTTAAATCATCCTTTCAACATAGACCTAATGCCCGTAGAACTAGATAGTTCTGACGTGATAATAGGTATGGATTGGTTGGAAAAGTACCATGCCGTTATTGTCTATATGGAAAAGATCGTTCATATTCCTTTTGGAGACGAAATTTTAATCGTTTGAGGTGACGGAAACAACAATGAACACGGGACCTGGATTATAACATATATCGTTGTAAATAAGGCTCAAGTAGTATATTTTACGAAGGGATGTCACGTTATTCTTAGCAAATATCACCGCAAACCAAAGACAAAGACAAAGTTAAAGGGGGAAATGACTTGAAGATGTTGCAGTTCGTTCAAGAAGTTCCTGAAGTTTTTCTTAAGGGACTTGCCGGGTATCCACTCCACGCGACAAGTGGAGTTCGAAATTCGATTTGGTACCTGTTTTTGCTACACCTTGTAGCAATGGGCACCATATAGATTGCACCGTCCGAAATGAAGGAGAACATGAGCGGAGACAACTACGGAAATTACGGGACAAAGGCTTCTATACGACCAAGTTCCTCACCCGAGGGATCCGGTTTTGTTTGTAAAGAAGAACAAAGATGGGTCTTTCCAGATGGGCATCAATCTAATAGAGAATTGAACAAAAACTGACGTGAAGAAACCGTTACCCACTCCCAAGGATCGATGACCTATCTCGACCAGCTGCAAGGTCTGTGGTATTTATTCAAGATTGATCTGAGGTCCAGGTTATTATCACCAGTTGGAGAGTTCAAGAGAAGACAGTCCAAGACTACATTCAAGGACTCGATTACGGTCACTATGAATTCCAAGTCTGGACTTTGGGTTTGACTTATTGCAACGGCGTTGTTCACGGACCTTATGAACCGGGTTGTGTAAACGTATTGGACAAGTTTTGTAATTATTCTTCATCGATGACATTTTGCTTACTCCAATGTAAGAGGATACATGAAGCAACACTTAGGCAAGATCTTGTGTGAAATTATTAAGAAGGAAGAAAGAATTGTATGCCTGTTCTCCAAGTGTGAATTTAGATCCTCCAAGGTACAATTTCCTCGGTCACGTGATGGACTATCGAGGTATTCACGTTTAACCCTGCCAAGATTGAACTATCGAGATTGGGCGTCTCCTAAAACACACCGAGATTCAGCCAATTATTGGGCTCTTTTCGCGGTATTATAGAAGAATTTATCGAAGGGTTTTCAAAGATCGCCAAGTCAATAACCAAACTAACCCAGAAAGGTGTCAAGTTTAATTAGGGCAATAAACAAGAAGCAGCTTTTCAACTGTTGAAGCAGAAGCTGTGCAGTGCACCAATCCTGACCTTACCTAAGGGAAGCGAAGATTTCATCGCATACTGTGATGCTTCAAAGAAGGGTTTGGGCATTGTGTTGATGCAAAGAGAAAAGGTGATTTCTTATGCATCAAGTAGTATTTAAAAAAAAAAAATTTCATGAAAAGACTATACGACTATGTTTAGAAAACTTTGGGGGCGGTAGTGTTTGCTCTAAAGATTTAGAGGCACTATTTGTACGGAACCAAGTGTACGGTGTTCATAGTGGATCACAAAAGTTTACAAACCACATTCTTGATCAGAGAATTAAATATGACGGCAACATCACTAGTTAGAGTTGTGAGTGGATTACGATTTGCAAAATTTGTTATCACCAGGGAAGGCGGAATGTTGTTGCTGATGCTTCTGAGCATGCGAAGGAACGTGAACCACTAAGGGTTCAGGCCTTACTTAGTAATGACAATTGGATTGGATCTTCTAAACAAATCTTGAAAGCTCAGATTTGAAGCACGAGAAGCCGGGATGGTGATCGGCTTGAGGAGGGGAGGAGAACATCAAGAAGGAGGATGTTGGGGGTATATTGGATTGAGAATTCAAATGATCCAGGAGAGAAACTTAGAAAAGAAAAGTTGGAACCTCTGTGGGATGGAACTCTGTGCTTAAAATGGAGGAGTTGGTTACAATGTACTATGGAGACTTAGGACTGGATCATTGCACGGAGTTACCACAAGTCTAAATACTCTATTCTCCGGGGTTCTGACAGATGTACCAGGTATGAAGAAAAAAAATCTACTGATGGCCTAATATTGAAAGACAACATCGCCACCTATGTTAGCAAATGTTTGACCTGTGCTAAGGTTCTAAGGCCTTCCTCCGAACATCAGAGGACCATCGGGTTTGTATAGGTACAGACCAAGATACCTCATTGGAAGTTAGGGAAACTTCACGATGGATTTTGTCATGAAGCTTCCTAAGTCATCACAAGGTTATGACACTATTTAGGTGATCGTTGATTGGCTTACAAAGTCTGCCATTTTTATGCCAATGAGAGAAACAGACCTCATGGATAAACTGGCAAGAATGTACCTAAAGGAGGTAGTCATGAAGCATGGAATACCTGTTTCAATTATCTGTGATCATGACCCTCGGTTCGCATCAAATTTCTGGAAGTCACTTCAGAAGGCTTTGGGTACAAGTTTGGATATGAGTACTGAAATATCATTCCGCAAACCAATGGACAAAGTGAGAGAACCATCCAAACTCTCGAAGATTGCTAAGCGTTGCGTGCGTAGTCGACTTTGGAAATGGTTGGGTTAAACATTCGCCATTAGTCAATGTTTTATACAATAACAGTTATAATGCTAGGATTTAAGGCTGCACGTTTGAAGCACTTTATGCGTCTCAAAAGTGTTCCGTTTCACCCGTGTGTTGGGCCGAGGCTGGACAAGTTCAACTCACTGGTCTAGAATTAGTGCAAGAAACAACGGAGAAGATCATCCAGATCAAACAAAGGATTCAAACCAACTTCACGATTGCAAAAGTGGCTACACCGACTTAAAGAGTAAACCAATGGAATTTTCAAGTTGGAGATAAAGTTATGCTGAAGGTTTCGCCTTGGAAAGGGGTCCGTTCGTTTTAGCAAACGAGGGGAACTTAAACACTAGATATGTCGGGACCTTTCAAAGTGTTGAAAAAAAGGTTAATGCTGTTGCTTATAAGCTTGAGCTTCCTCAAGAGTTGAGTAGGTCCACACTACCGTTTCATGTATCCAACTTGAATAAAATGTTTTTATTCTGATGATCCTTGTCATTTCCGTTAGAATGACCCCAAGTGGATGACAGCGTCATTTTGTTGAAGAAGCCTTATAGAAAGGCATGGATCATTGAAGTAAACAATTGAGGCGAAGCTGTGTCCATTTGTTTAAGGTTGGATGTAACTCTAGGTGGGGGTCTTGAGTTTACATGCGGACAGAGGTAAGATTAATTCAAGAAAATATATCCACACCTTTTCACCAAGACCATGCACCGTCATCAAGTGCCGTGTCATAAGCCTTAAGGACAAGGCTCATTTAACGGGGGAAGACTATAACACCTCGTATTTTAGGTCATTGTATGACATTATGTAATTCACAATTTTTTTTTACGGGTTGTACCTGGTTTACTCTTAATCGTAATCGTTTTTAAGCTAAATCGAGTAAACTAAAAATGTTCCATTCAATGTAAACGGGCCTTTTTAAACTATTAACGTTTTACATCAAGCAAGTGTTTTTTAATGATTATTAAGAGGATAATTATCAACTTTGTTCATTTTATTTTTATTGGTTACGTATTAAAAATGATTATCGTTTGTGAATAAAATGCGTTTCTGCATTCCCGGAGCACAAAACCTATCTTACGCTTAAGACAGTACCCAACGATTATATCCAATACACAAAATAAATCAAAATATCATATATACCATGTGTATGTTGGCGGATTTTTTTGATTAGGACCAGAGCATAATTTCAATTTGATAACTACTTGCCCTAAATATCAAGGATAGATATTTTCCTAGGGAACCAAGTCTTACACCTTTGTAAGCACTTGACCACTTGCCCTAGGAACCTTCCTTGAAGTCCTTGACTTAGTCTTCCATCTATATAAGACTTTATCTAGCAAGTAAACACACATCTTTGATTTTCCAAAGTGTAAACAAAATCAAAACTCTCCCATTTCCTTCTTTACTTGCCACTGACTCAAAAACTATAAAATACTCAATCCATAGCTTGATTTTATATCATCATACAAGCATTCTCATATCATATTTAAGGTATTCTAAGAAGAATTGAAGGTTGATTAAGCTTTGTAGGAGGTTTTACAAGATATTGCAAGATTAGGGTTTTGGTTTAATTAGGGGTTTTCACCTTATATATTACAAGCACAAGGTTGTTAATCCCAAGGGTTTGTGATTGTTATATTCTTTTCTTACTCATCACACAAGGTTATTAAAAGCTTAATCATAATTCTAACTACGATTATATGTGTTTCATATGCTCATTTAGCTAAATCACCATTTGGGATACTTTTGAATATAGTGAAGGGATTTTCACTTATGATCAATGTTTTGTGACTTATTTACATGTTTATATGGATGCTATTATGATGTTAAAATGGAATTATAACTATTGTACACACTTGGTTAAGTATAAAAATGAATATGTACAAATTAGGGTTTCTTTTATAAAGTTGTGATTAAAAGTAAGGTTAGAGGACTTGTTGTCTTGAACCATGGATTAAAATATGAACTAATGGACTTATTATATGTAAGACAAAAGATAATAAGTATTGTAATGGACTTGTAACAAAGTGGTTAAGCTAAAAAGTTGTAAAAACAAGTTTTAAACACATTATTGCAAAATATTCAAAAGGGTTTGTTTGAAGTCCTAATTTAACACATATGTTTTTTCGAGTTTATAATATACTACATGTCCATGGATCGTGGGCATGTATAAGAAACTTGAAAATGATTTATAACGAAGAGTTACGCTGTTAAGTGTTTACGACGCTAACTACTTTATTAAAACAAATTTTATAAAAAGTTACTATTCATGGCAGAAAAGTATACTTTATCAAACATCATAATATGCTTAAAATTTTCAATACGAGACCGGTGTTCGAAAAGAATAAAGAACGCTAAAAAACAGAGCTATAACGAATTAATAAGATACAACATTTACGGGGTTTTTTTGGTGAATACGTGTGATTCTATAATGAAACAGGTTGTATAAAACACTATTACACAGAATCTCGGACATAAAAAAAATGCAATATGATCACTCCGTCTTATACGAATAGCCTTGTTGGTTTTTTCGTTGGGCTAAAGAAACGCGAGAAAAGACTTTAAAATGTTTAAGTTATATCATTTTTGCTAAAGGCGTAATTATAAATGTTTTTTACTTTATAAATACGATTTTTTCCTAAAACGATAGATGGTGATATAGCTAAATGAAATATATATGTTATTAGTTATTAAAGTGCTATATTACTAGGGAATTTCATAATAAGGCCTCTTCGGATGGCTTATTGACGAGCTGTTGGATTTACGATTTAAAGTGTCCTAGCTCCTCGTACGTCATGTCATGACCTCTTAAATTATGATAGCCAGAACGATGGTATGATAATAACTATATAGGATTATATATGGTAGTTGTTAGACAACGTACTTGAATACTGATTCGACCTATAATATCTAGGTTTCATTCGGGCGTTAGCGTGACGCGTTTTTACTTTGGATTTATTTTATTATCAATTTATCACTCAAGTGAGTTCATAGCCCATGTTTTTACAATTATTAATTTACGCACTCGGTGTCTTTGCAAAAAGTTCCTCCAATTGCAGCATTGATTGTGTCCCGATGCCTTAATGTCAAACCATTATAGAAAGTATCAATTTGTGTAACTAAAAGCATGTTATGGTTAGGACACCGATCAATGGATAATTTATAATGCTCACATGCCTCGAATAATGATTCGTACGGTTTTTGTTCAAATTTCATGATCTCGTTCCTTAATTTAGTCACCATGGAAGGAGGAAAATATTTTGAGAGAAATTTCCTCATCATATCATCGAAAGAGTGGATGGAATTCCTTGGAAGGCGATCATACCATGCAATAGCATGATGCGTCAAGGAATATGGGAATAGAGAAAAACGAAGGGCGTCATCGGAGGCCCTATTTTGTTTCATATGTTGAGTAACTTCCAAAAATTTATCAATATGTCTATTGGCATCGTCGCCCGGTAATCCGGAATTGGCAGTATTTTTAAACGTGTTGTATCATGTGATGACGAAGTCCAAAATCTGTAGCTTTGAATTGGAATCGGGGCAATTGGTCCGCCCCGTCCATCTATAGACGGTTGGCACAACTTCTTTATTGATCGAGGAGCTAGCCCGTTAGGTGTCACCACCGGAGGTGGATCATTATTTGGTGGAGGAGGGGCCCCGTAGGAGGCGGTCCTATGTTATTATGAGGAATGCTCATAACTTATTCGAAGTCGAAAAGAGAGATGATGGTTCACCTAAATCCCGTCGTCAATAAGACTCTTGAGGTCCGAAGCGGAGGAAGAAAAGATTAGAAGAAGTTAAAGCGAATATCGTGCTTATGCACTAAAAACAAAATATTAAAATAAAACAAAAATATTTTTGTAACGATAATTAGAAAAGTGTTACGGTAGCTCTCTAGAAAATATGCACAAAAGAAGCGGGTTGAGCGGGGTAAGCACGAAGGTTTTAAAAAGCTTTCTCTTTCGGGTCGAAGTTCTTTGGATCGACCCTCCTTAAACTCTCTCTTATAGTTGTAATCTAAAGGTAGCCGTTTTCAAAAGTGACACAACAGTAATTTTTGAGTTTTTATTTTTTTTTGGTTATTGTATAAATAAATTGAAAACGAATTATTTTTGTAATTTTTTAGTTTTCATAAAGAAATAAGAAAATTAATAATCCCAATAATTCGCGGGGAAGGATTTCAAGGCATTACTACTTAAATAATTCGTTGGAAATTCATATGCTTCTCCCCGACAACGGCGCCAAAAAGTTCATTTGACTAGCCAAATTGTCTATAATATAATTAAAAAGTATATCCTAATTATCTCAATTAATAATAGTATAGAGAGTATCCCGGTCTTGATAAGAAAATTGCTTGAGGACAAACAATATTTTATCTCCTGGATGTAGTATCCCTATAAGAGGTGAATTTGAAATTCACAAAGGTATTTTGTTTGATGCTTGAATATCAATTATTTTGAATTTAGATTTTAATTCTAGTTCTTCACCATACTTTCAAAAATAAACTTTGAAAAGTTAAACTTTTGGTTTGTAGCTAAGCAGATAATTACAGAATAAGCCCATAGTGCATACTAAATTCTTTCCATTGCAGTTGTTTTTGGACTAAGCATTGTAAAACGTGTATGAATAAGGAATTTCAATATGGGAGACGATTGCTTTTTGAAAAGTAAAGTTTTGTGAAACCTACTCATACCCTATTAATGCAAGTTGTTTAAAGATGGTAGCATTGGGTAAACAATCAGCATCTTCCATTTGAAGATCTCTTCTCACAGTTGATTTAGTTATGATTATCTTCTTCCCATCCATTAGAGTTTGTAGCTGTACTTCCCCATTGACAGTTTTAGCCTTGACAGTAGCCCAGAATTGTTCAATACACGAAGCCTAGATTGTAGGATTAACTGTTAATGCATGCTTAATAGGGTGTGCATTCAAGAAATCCACAATTTGTTCAAACCCTTCACATTGTGCAGGTTTAGACAAGAACGCGACCATGTTGTGAGTATCAGCAAACTTTAAGGTCGGCATGCATTCTGTGTTGGGTTGTTTTAATGTTGTTTGATAAAATTGTGTTAGGTTTATGATTACAGAGTATTATGATAAGAGTGATAATCGATTTATGAGTGATTGAAACCCTTAATCGAAGTATTTATGAAAATACCCTCAACAACATTAACCATCACCAGCAGGAGTAAGTTTATGCCTAGAAGCATTAACTTTTACCAGCAGTAGTAAGTTTATGCCTAGCAGCATTAACTTTCACCAGCAGTACTAAGTTTATGCCTAGCAGCATTACCTTTGAGTCACCAGTATTAACTCCAATTCCATTCCAAACACTCTGTCTATTTTTAATATAATTCAACTCTCTTCTATTTTTCAAATACCGCTTTCTTAATTTCTTTTTTCTCACCAAATCACAATGTCTGTTTTTAATATATTTATCTAATCTTTCTGTTTTTTATCTCACCATTTATTTTATCTTTTTTCTCTCACAAATCACTCTATTAGTTTTTACCAAGTCTCTAATTTGTGTGCTCCTTGTCTATTGTTGTTGTTGTATGTCGTGGGATAAGAGGGGGGGAGGAGGGTTTCTAGAAGCTTTTTGATATTAACAACATATCTAGTGTATTTTATGTAAGTTACAACTTGTAGTTTTTGTATAAAATGTGTTTACTTGAAAGTATTCATGTCTTGGTTTATTTTCTTATGAATAAAGTGAACAATACTATTAACTAGGGTAAAGTTTAATAAAACTTTAGGTATTGGGTATAAAAGTGGGTATTTGTTGAAGCGTAGAAATATTTTTGTGGTTCCGGGAATGCCTAAACTTAATTTATCGCGAAACTTAAACACTTTGCGTAACCGATAAAAATAAAATAAACAAAGACCATAATTATTCTCCAAAATAATTATTTAATACTTGCTTGATGTAAACGTTTAATTGTTTGATGCCCGTTTACATTGAACGATCATTTTTAGCTTACGCGGTTTTACTTAATACATGAAATTAAAAGCAAACGCGTACAACAAAGAAAAATAGTAGATTTATTGACGTCGCAAATGACTTGAAAACACAAGGTGTTATACAAACACTTGTCCACAACAACTTAAAGCAGCCACATACTTAGCTTCTGTTGTGGAATTTGCAACTACTGTCTGTTTCTTGCACTGCCATGATATTAATCTACATCGAAGAAATTGACAACCTCTTGTTGTAGACTTCCTATCCAAGCTTTCTCCAGCATAATCACTATCAGTGTATGCTACCAAATCAAAAGGAGAATATTTTAGATACCAAAGGCCTAATTTTGGTTGACCTTTTAAGAACCTAAAAATCCTTTTCACGGCATGAAGATGTGAAACCTTTAGATTGACTTGGTATCTAGCACATGCACACACTGTAAACATGATGTCAAGTCTTGAAGATGTAAGATACATCAATGAACCAATCATTGACCTGTACATATGAACATCTACTTCTTCACCATCTTCATCCTTAAGCAAAGACTTTTGAGTTTCTATTGGTGTACTTGTAGTCTTGACTTCTGTAAACCCAAATTTCTTTAAAATTTCATTAACATATTTATCTTGACTAATAAATATGCCATCCTTCTTCTACTGCACTTGTAATCCCAAAAAGAATGTAAGTTCTCCCATAGAACTCATCTGAAATTTATCATGCATCAACTTCTCAAATGCATTGCACAGCTCTTTCTTTGTTGAACCAAAGATTATATCATCCACATACACTTGGACCAACAAAATATCACATTTGTACCTTTTGATGAATAAGGTTTTGTCAATTTTCCCTCTTTGAAACTCATTGTCCAACAGATATGTTGACAAGGTTTCATACCAATCTCTAGGAGCTTGATGTAGTCCATACAATGCTTTTTCAACCTTGTATACTCTATCAAGAAAGTCTAGATCTTCAAATCCTAGTGGTTGACATACATACACCTCTTCTTCAATCTTCCCATAGAGAAAAGCACTTTCTACATTCATTTGATACACCACAAAGTCTTTAAATGAAGCATAAGCTAAAAATAGCCTAATTGCTTCAATTCTTGCAACAGGGGCAAATTAAGTTTTCCATCGGATTGTCTCTTCATCAATACAAAGATTGCGGACTTAGTGTGTTCGGTTCAACGATCACCCAAATAGTGCCGTAGCCTTGCGACGACTTAGGAAGCTTCAGGACAAAATCCATAGTGATGTTGTCCCACTTCCATTCAGGTATCTTGGGTTATACCAACAATCCTGATGGTCTATGATGTTCGGCCTTGACCTTAGCACAGGTCAAACACTTGCTAACTTAGGGTCGGAGATGTAAGGCTTTCATATTAGTCCACAATATGCTTATCATATTTGGTACATTTTGTCGGAACCCGGATGAATGGAGTATTTTGACTTGTGGGACTCGTGCATAATTACAGTCCTCAAGTCGCCATAACATGGTAACCAACTCCTGCCATTGAAGCATAGGTTCATTCAAGCGGTTCCAAACTTTTCCTTTATAACTTTCTCCGGATTCCATTACGCATTTTCAAGCAACATGTCCTTCTAACATCTTCGTTCTTGATGTTCTTGGTTTTCGTTGCTTCAGTTCTTAGCAGTCAAGATTTTTTTGGGAAGATCCAAGCCAATAGTCATGACTAAGGCTCGAACTCTTAATGGTTTATCTCTCTCCTTCCTGCTTAGAGCATCAGCAACAACGTTTGCCTTTTCCGTGTGATAACGAATCTCACAATCGTAATCACTGAACAACTCCAACCAACGACGTTGCCTCATGTTCAACTCTTTCTGATTAAGAATGTGTTGTATGCTCTTATTATCAGTGAACACCGTGCACTTGGTTCCATACAGGTAGTGCCTCCAAATTTTGAGAGCGAACACTACTGCTCCAAGTTTCAAATCATGAGTCGTATAGTTCTTCTCATGAATCTTCAGTTGGCGTGATGCATAAGCAATCACCTTTGCTCTTTGCATTAACACAGCGCCCAAACCCTTCTTTGAAGCATCGCAGTATGCGATAAAATCTTCGCTTCCTTCAGGTAAGGCCAGGATTGGTGCACTGCACAACTTCTGCTTCAACAGTTGAAAAGCTGTTTCTTGTTTATCACCCCACTCAAACTTGACCTTCTTCTGAGTGAGCTTGGTCATTGGTTTAGCAATCTTCGAAAATCCTTCGATGAATCTTCGATAATACCCAGCAAGACCTAAAAATTGACGAATCTCCGTTGGTGACTTAGGAGATGCCCAATCTTTAATGGATTCGATCTTGGCGACTTCATCATAGTCAATCCCTTCTTCTCGTGTGTTTTATTGAGCAACCAATCTTGCTTTGTTTCTTATCACAATTCCTCTTTCATCCTTTTTATTCCTGAAAACCTATTTAGTGCTTATAGCCCTTTTTCTATTTGGTAAATCCACCATATCGTATGCGTCGTAGAGTCTCAAGGCAACGAAAATTTCTTGTAATTGAATTGTAGAGCTCTTTCATGGCAATAGCTCTTTCCAGCTTGGATCCTTTCAATGTATGCAACTTTTTACTTTTTTAGCGCGGTTCTTCTATGTGACAAACAAACAGTTTTGAAGGTCTTATGGTGTGTTCTTTGTTGAATAGTAGACCTATCAAACCCATGTGCCCTTTCTAAAATGCTTTGAACTGACTCTATTCTGATCTGTGTAAGGTAGAGCTGATTGAAATCTCTATCACTTGATCAAGAGGATGATCTTTATAAATTCTTATAGTTAGAATAGGACTGACTTGGATTGTTGTATCCAAATTGTTCATGTCATCCTCTGCACCAACATTTTCATCATCTTCAATTATGCTATAATCTTCTAATTCAGGCATATTTGGATCAAGTGGAAGTTCAATGCTTGTTTTTACATCAACAACATTAACCTCATTTGTGCTAGCAGCATTAACATTGTTAGTGTTGTTAACATTATCCTCCTTCTCTTGAATCATAGCAATCCTCTTCCCTTTTTTACTTGGTCAATCTAACCTTTACAAATTACTATTTGTCTGATGTCCCTTGTTACTTCAGGAGACCTTATTAGAATATGACAAGACATCATACTACTAATATAGAAGGCTCTTTGTGAATATGAGCAACACCACACAGAACCATCCCCCAGATCAGTGTGCACTCCACCGCCCGCCGCACTACCCCCCCCCCCTCCGCCCCCGCGCCCCCCCTGACTCACTTTAAGTACGTCATGTGGCCTCCCCCCATCCCCCCGCGCGCCCTCCCTCACCCCTCCCGCTCATCCCCCCCCCCCCCCCGCCCCCCCCCGCCCCCCCCCCCCCCCCCCCCCCCCCCCCCCCACCCGTCCACCACCCCCCCCCCACTAAACAAAGTCTTGTCTATCTTTCCTCTTTGAAACCTATTATCCAACAAATAAGTTGACAAGGTTTCATACCAAGCTCTAGGAGCTTGATGCAGTCTATAAAGTGCCTTTTCTACTTTGTATACTTTGTCAGGGAAGTCTGGATCTTCAAATCCTGGTGGCTGACAAACATAGACTTCCTCTTTAATCTTACCAGAAAGAAAAGCACTCTTGACATCCATCTGGTACACCACAAAGTCTTTAAATGAGGCATAGGCTAAAAATAGCCTAATTGCTTCAATTCTTGCAACAGGGGCAAAGACTTCATCATAGTCAATCCCTACTTCTTTTGTGTACCCTTGAGCAACCAATCTTGCATTATTTTTAATCATAATTCCTCTTTCATCCTTTTTATTCCTGAAGACCCATTTAGTGCCTATGGCCCTTTTGCTATTTAGTAAATCCACTAAAGTCCAAAATTCTTGTAGCTTGAATTGTAGAAGCTCTTCCTGCATAGCCTATATCCAGCTTGGATCCTTCAATGCATGGATTACCTTTTTGGGTTCTTCTTGTGATAAAAAGCAAGCAAACAAGCAATTTTGAAAGTCTTTATGGTTTGTTCTTTGCTGAACTGAACTAAACAAACCATGTTCTTCCAAATTCTTTGTCATTCTTCTTGTTTGAGGTGCTGAATTCAAGTCTCCAATAATTTGTTCAACTTGATGATCTTTGTGAACTCTTGTAGTTTGAATAAGACTGACAGGCGTAAATGCATCTAAATTGTTCATGTCAGCCTCTGCACCAACATTTTCATCATCATCTGAATAAAGGATATCTTCCAATTCAGGCATATTTGGATCATTTGTAAGTTTAATGCTTGTTTTTCTACCAACAGCATTAACTTCATTTGTGCTAGCAGCATTAACATTGTTAGTGCTGTTAACATTATCTTCCTTTTCTTGATCACTACATTCACTATCTTTACTTGAATCACCACCTTCTTCTCCTGGTTCTTTAGTAACCTTCTTTTCATCATCTCCTGAAGGTTTGAATCCAACATCAGGAGAACTCTTTGAACTTTGAGAGAATGGTGGATCAGCAGTCCACAATGGTAGCAGAATGTAATCTTTGCCAGGTACTGTCTCTATTCTAGCTTTACCTACATCATCACATGCTTTTGTACCTGCATTACCATTAGACTGATTTCCTGCAACAACTGGCTTATAATTCATTGACTTTGTTAGTGCATCAATATCAAAAAGCCAATTTGGTCCACTTCCTGCAATATTAGGTGTATTCTCACTAAACTGGACATGCAGGTTCTCTTCAACTATCCTAGTTCTACTGTTGAATACTCTAAATGCTTTACTATTGATTGAGTACCCAACAAAGAATCCTTCATCAGCCTTACCATCAAACTTGCCTAAGTGATCTATGGTATTGAGAATTGTAACAGGACACCCAAATGGTCTCATAAAGCCTAAAGCTGGTTTTCTACCAAGAAAAAGTTCATAAGGGGTCTTGTTATGAGGCTTAGTTACTAATACCCTATTTTGCACATAGCAAGCAGTATTAACTGCTTCAGCCCAAAAAGTAGTAGGTAGCTTAGAATCAGCTAGCATTGTCCTAGCAGCCTCAATTAGTGTTCTATTTTTCCTCTCAGCTACTCCATTTTGTTGAGGAGTTCTAGCTACACTAAATTCTCTCTTAATACCTTTTCTCTCACAAAACTGATTCATCTCCTTATTCTTGAACTCAGTTCCATTGTCACACCTAATTACCTTAACCCTTTGATCTATTAGATTTTCTACTCCAGTTATAAAGGACTTAAGAATGCCACTAGTCTCATCCTTAGTAGCTAGAAAGAAAACCCAACTAAACCTACTGTAATCATCTGTGACAACTAGGCAATACATCTTTTTCATTAAGCTTTTTACAAATGTTGGACCAAACAAATCCATGTGCAACATATGTAAAGGTTGGCTGATTGAACTTACTGTTTTGGACTTACAAGAAGCTCTATGTTGCTTTCCCTTTTGACAAGCAACACAGGTTTAATTATTTTCAAAAAGTTTTGAAGGTAAACCTCTTACAAGATTTCCCTTAACCAGTTTATTCATAGTTTTGAAATTTATGTGTCCAAGCCTCCTATGCCAAAGTTTAGATTCATCAGATGTGGCTTTTGCAAAGAGACAAGTTAGACCCCCTTTAGGAACAATATTCTTTAAATCAACATTATACATATTGTTCTTTCTAGGAACTTTAAGTAAAACATGACTTTCATCAGTTAACTTAAAGTTTGGAGATAAAACAATACATTCAGTGTCATTAAAGAGAACACTATTCTTTTTGTCACACATTTGTGAGACACTAAAGAGGTTAAACTTTAACTCTCTTACAAAATACACATTCTCAAAATCTAAATTACCAGTTTTGATTGTACCTCTGCCTGTGATTTTCCCTCCTTTGGGGTTACCTCCAAAGGCAACATACCCTTCATCTATTTCTTCATAGTCTGTAAGATAGGACATGTTCCTTGTCATGTGCCTTGAGCATCCACTATCAATCACTCCTTGATCTTGTAAATCCATTTGTGGATTGCCCTGCACATTAGATAAGAAAATCAGCTTCTTTTAGGGACCCAAGCCATCACTGACTTGGATCTGCCTTGTGCATCAACATAATTACTTTTTCAGGGTGATTGATGCACTGTTGTGTTTAGAAGCATGATCTAAAACTTTAGTCTTTGGTTTCCAAACCCAACAAGCTGAGGCCTTAACAGCATTAACATTATTTCCCTTAACAGCATTAACTACTGATTTTGGCCTAGCAGCATTAACTACTTCTTTTGGCCTAGCAGTATTAAATTTTTTATCCTTAACAGTATTAACCCTCTGATTAAAATTACTATTTTTAAATGTTGTATTCTTGTGAATAGGCCACTTAACAGTTGAATGTGCTGATTTGGAAAGATTTGTCATTGGTCTAGCACTATTCATTGTTATTTTTGGTTGAGCAGTATTAACTTGTCTGGCAGTATTAAGTGATACTAGGCCAGACTTCATTAGTACTGCTCTTGGAACCATGTTCTTTTTAGGGCAGGGGTGAGTCCTTTTGTCAAAATTCTGATGATTCACCCTTTTAGCATTATTCCAAACAGGTTTTGTATTTTGAAACTGTTTTTGATTCACCTTTTTACAATTTACCTGCAAGTGATCAAAACTTCCACATATAAAACAAGCTTTGTTAAACATCTCAAAGTTACATCCTAATCTTTGAGACATCATATTATTCTAGTTTCTTTGATTGCCTCTAGGAGTATGAGTGTTTTGCCTAAGTTGTTCAACCTGTTTAGCAGTTTTCCTAGAAGTTTTTCCTTTAGGTTTAACAAACTCTATCTTAGCAAAACTAGGCTTAGCTGTTTTCTTTTCAAAATTATCCTGAGGCACATCATCTTCCTCATTATTAGACTTCCTCCTAAGCTCTGTAATGGCTACTTCTCTTAAATGAATCTCACGTTTTAAAACCTTGATATCTTCCTCATAAACATACTTGTTTTTCTTATAGACTAGAAGTCTTGCTTCTACAGACTCTAAACCTGTTTTATAAGCAATAGCATTTAACTTAGATGTCCTTAAGTCTTTTAACAGTTGTTCATTTTGTTCTTTAAGAATTTTAACATTTTCTAAACAAGATGATGAACAGTTTGAATCAGTAGATACCTCAGAGTTAGAACTTGTAGAAGAGTAAGCCATGAGTGCAAAGTTAGTTGGACCTTCTTCTGATTGATCACACCAGTCATAATGAGAACCATCACAAGAAACCAAAGCATTAGAAGTAATTTTTCTTATAAACTAGAAGTCTTGCTTCTACAGACCTACTAACCTTTTTTAATAAGGCAATAGCATTTAACTTAGATGTCCTTAAGTCTTTTAAAGTTGTTCATTTTGTTTTTTAAGTATTTTAACATTTTCCAAACAAGATGATGAACAGTTTGAATCAGTAGATACCTCAGAGTTAGAACTTGTAGAAGAGTAAGCCATGAGTGCAAAGTTAGTTGGACCTTCTTCTGATTGATCACTCTAATCATAACCAGAACCATCACAAGACACCAAAGCATTAGAAGTAGTTATCTCTACTGGCACAACCCTTCTTGTGTTCTCCTTATTCCTGTTTTCTTGGTTCCTTAGAGCCCTGCACTCCCTTGCAAAGTGTCCCCTTTTGTGGCAGTTGTAACACTCCACCTTGGACTTATCAAACCCAATGGTTTCAGTACCATTCACAAAAAACTTCCTTCCAATGTTCTTCAAGAATCTCCTTGCCCTTATTGTTAGCATAGCCATCTGCCACCTCAAGTCCATCTCTTCTAATCATCAGGATTAATATATTACATGTCCTCATTGTCAAGTTGTGGACTGTGTGGTTGACTTGCAAAGAAAGCACATATAACAGCATCACTTAAGTTGTCAATTGTTGTTGAGTTAACAGTAGTAGCTTGATTGCTAGCAGTTGTAGCACCATGAGCAGTATTAACTGTTCCATTTGTACTGCTGGTGCTGTTTGAGGACACAAAGGCTACGTTTTGTATGTTTGTGCTTGAGCTTGATGTCCCTTTAACCTCTGGTTCATAGATCTTTAGGTTGTTGTAAAGATCATCCAAGCTTAATGTATCTATCTCAGGCTTGTTCCTCCACACAATGGTATGTGTGTTCCATTCTAGTGACAGACTTCTTAAGAACTTCTAATTCACATCTTCTTATGAGATACTTTCACCATGAATCTCCAACTGACTGATAAGCTTTTGAAGCCTATCAAAGGTTTGATCTAACACCTCTGAGCTAGATGCAGTAAAATTTTCATACTGCTGCTTTAGAAGATTCCTCTAAGTCTTTTTAGTAGCAGCATTCCCTCCAAACCTCTTCTCAACAGCCTGCAGTAATGACTTGGCATCTTTGATGGAGTTAAACTTCAATTGATGTTCATTAGGGATGCCCATCAATAAAGTGCTTTTTTCCTTCAACTCTAACCTCCTTTGTGCCTTTTCTTCAGCAGTTGTAGGAGCAATTATAGTCTCAACACCTTCAACAACTTTTGTTATTGGAGATGCATTACCATTCTCTATGACTTCCCATAGAGAATAATCAATCATCTGGATGTACCGTTCCATCCTCATCCTCCAAAGCTCATACTCACCTGGTTTGAGCATATGCACTTTTGATGCAGCCACCATATGTACTGAGTCTTGATCCATGTCTTCTTATCAAAGTAAAATCATATGTTTGAGAGGTTTGGTTGGTTTTAGCTATTAAACTAAATAATAAACTACGCTAATGGTGATAACAATATAATAAAAAGATTGTATTCATTTAATCATGTATTACTCCCTAGATTGCTTCTCCTAGTGTTGTTGCTTTGTCACACTTGTGATGATCTATGTAATTATTTCCTAAGTCATGAACAGATTACACGAACCCGCCGTCTATTTAATATTCCATTGAGGCAAAACACAAAGTAAGGTAGTATGAAGACTATTACCCGGCCCCCAAGAGTATATTAAATGCATTTGAAATATATTAAAAGTGGATCAACCATATAAAGGGCAAGGTAGTATGAAGACTGTTACCCGATGGTATCCTTTCTACACAATCATGTTTCCCTAGACATATCAACAACGATGCAGACAAAAGCTGGTTTTCTAAAGCCTAACATGCATATTCATTACAAGAAGCAACACCACTAAAATCTGGATTCTAGGTTTGATACAATCATAAATGAATACAATAAGGAGTTTAGCCAATCATGTTAAAGATAAAGCAAGAACAATAAAGAATCAAACAACAAGACATATTGAATGATTAAGATAGACATACTTGATTAAAACATGAATTGAAGGACGTACAATAGGGTTTTGAAGCCCTAAAACCGCCCTAATAAGCTGCCAAACGAACTAGGGTTCGTCCCCCTTTTTACTCTAAAGTTACACACATAAAACCCTAATTTTGGGTCTATATTTATAAGAATATCGCTATGACGGTGTCGCATTTTAATCGTGACGCCGTCATAAAGTAGAATCTTCTAGATCCGAGTTGAGTCGTTGTGGGCTGACGCCATCAAGAGATGTTGTGACGCTGTCACTAGATGAAGTGTGACGGCGTTGTGTATAAATGGTGACGCCGTCTCCAGGCTCTAAGAGTTTAAATCATGAAGAGTCTTGGTTTTGGTTCGTAATCTTGTCCATTTCTTCTCCAAATGAGCCCAAGTCACGTGTATTTCCTCCAAATGCCTTCCAAATGCTAGATACCTGAAAAAGAACAATTAAGTACCTATTTTGGGCATAAATGCACAATTTAGGGGGTTAAATGACCCTGGAAAAGTGTATAAAATAACACCTCATCAAATACCCCTACACTTGGGATTTTCTTATTCCCAAGCACATAGTCCTTTTTCTACCTAGACAAAGCAATATTAGGGTCAATTTACCTACTCCTTAAAAAGTATTTTTAACAACACAACCGTCTAGAACCCGAATTAAAAGCACGAAAAGTATATACTAGCACCAACACATAAGTGTTAGGGATTCTCTCATCTCTCGGGTGTATACTGAATTATAACATAAAAGGGAAAACGAAAAAATTCAACAACCCCATTACATGTCATAGCATATTAAATAACATAGGCATGTAAAGGACAAACCTCCACCGCTAGGTGCAGCATTATTCATGTATTATCTAAGAGATCTTTATAAAAGGTTTGTGGGGTGTAGGTGTAAGAGTAACATATAAAAGGAAACAGATTGGATACATTTAGGGTGGAGCTTTGGGTGAATTTTGGAGTGGAAAGGTTAGCTATATAATTATACGAATACACACGTTTGGTTCTAAGCCAAGACTCGGACGAAGATATTTACCCAAAAAAAACAACTACCAAAACCAACTCAAGCATCAAACTCTTCTTTTTGAACAAAATACATCAAATATGGTGTTTATAAGCACGTACCCCTACACTTGAGCTATTACAGACTATTTACAAGCAACTATTTATGACTGATTTAGTGTGGTATACAAATAACATGGAGATCAATCAAAACAAACGTACGGGGTGTATAGACATAACTTTTCCCCTTTCTATTCTTCGCGAAATAAATATACCATGAATCCCAATCGTCCCAAAACTATATTCATAAGGATAAGGACGTAGCAACCCTGTACTAAACAATAACTTAGTAAGCCACAGATAATATACATAGTTAGTACATACAAGGTAGGCTAAGGGCGATATGGAGTGTAACGATTGTTATTAAGGTAAACAATGCCTTCATATTAAACTGGAAATCCACCAAAAAAATTACAAGAACTATGAAAAATGATAGGCCCTGAGGGTTTACAAGGGGTATCCTGCACACAAATGAGTGCATGGCAAGGGTTGGGAAAAGTTATATGGATCGGTGAGACCATAATAAAATTATAGGTTAAAACATGGGTTTACAACCTATCAACCTCTTATCAAGCAAATCATAATACTTACTATGCGACTCGAATGCATCACAAAACAAGTTCTAAGAATTTAATACCTACCAGAACACTCATAATAATTTAAACCTAAATGATTATATTTAAAAATTTTTAATTAAAAAAATTTGAAATAAAAGAAATAAAAATTAATATAAGAAAAAAAAGGCAAAATAAATTTAAATTAAAAATTTTTTAAAAATAAAAAAATATTTCAAATAATATGATTTTAAAAATTAAGATATTAAAAAAATATAAAGAAAAAGAGAAAAATAAAATTTAAAATATACCGATACCAATGCTCCAGAAAAGGCGATAAAGACCACACGTACACATTCGTAACGACGGAATAAACATATATGACTGCTCACTCCTTAACTCGAGAAAGCTAAAGGTATAAACTATCTTGGGTATCAATAATAGAAACCCGAATTCTTATAGATCTAAAGGCAAACCTCACATTTTTGGGGTGGAATTTTGAGGGTTTTTGTGCTAGACATATAAATTCCTATCCATGAGACACTTTTAATACTCGGTTTTCGTCGGTATGTGTCATAAAAAATTTTAAATTTGGGTCAAAATCACCTTTTTATGCTATGTTTTGATATATTACCCATCATTTTAAGGACAAAGCAAATGGCAAATGAAAGAATAGTTTCTAAGGCTTATTTCTTCCCTACACTTAAGTTGAACATTGTCCCCAATGTTCTATAGAAGTACCCGTAAAAACGAATAAAGGGAAAAGAAAACAAGTAAAAGAAACTAGTACTCCCCTGGTTTGCTCAATAATGGAGAAGAAACATGCGATAACTGGTTAAATCGTCCTCCAAGAATCATCTAATGAAACTTCCTAAGAACTTCCAAGCTTCTTCTCATCAAATATAACCTGTAATCAAAGACAACTACACCAAGCATAAAATGTGTGATATAATAATATACAGTGTGAAATTAGGGTTGACTCTATAAAGCAGTAAAGATAGGATGAGAGAATTGTTAAACTCATGGTTTTGCAGGTTTATAAAAGAATTACAACTTTCTTAAGTGTTGTACAAGTTTTATTTTCAAAAATACTTAAAATTTTTGAGTTTTCCTATAACTGGGCGTTTGACGCCGTGAGGAATATCCTGACCCCGTCACAAGTGTCGTGGTGACGGCGTCGCGTGTAAATCGTGACGCCGTCTCCACACTCTGTGAAAACTCATTTTTCATTTTTGATGAAAAATTTCCTGCAGTCATTCTTATAAGTTATTTTCCTGCACAAAATCCTGCATAACAACCTGAGAATTAACAATTCAATCATATGACTCGAAACTGACGCGAATTAATCTAAACAATTTATTTCAAATGTTTGAATTTGGTTCTAAAAACCGGATATTTCCCCTACACTTATTTTTTTGCAAAATACCTTTGATTGCAAATAAGACGAAGTTACAAACAAACAAAGCATGATTACAAAATAATTCAAACATAATAAAACAAACAATAAAGAATTAAAACACACAAGACACTAATTAAGCTAATTCATAATAAACTTAAACAAATATTCATAACAAGAGTTAAAGTATTCAAATCCTAAAAACTATTACAAACCCTAATTTTTCAAATGACAAGGGATGAAAAAACAATGGAACAAAACAAGAGTGTTCAAGAAGAGATCTTGCAAAGGGTCAGGGCAGTATGTGTAGCCAGGATGCATGTGCCCATGATAGCCATAAGGAGGGTAGTCGGCTTCAAACCCATGAAATGGATCAATTTGGAGTTGTGGCTCAAGGTTGTCGCGGGTCGACATGTGTTGGAACTGGTGGACGGTGTAATCATACATCCAATGGGCCCTTTGGTCTTGTTGTTCCATCCAAGTATTGAGCCTCCCCCATTGGTCGTCTTGTTGGTCCATCCATCGCGTCTGCTGGACCTGCAAATCTCTCGCACTTATGTTCCGGTAGATATCCGTGGAGCCCCCAGCTCCCTCATTTCCCCATTCTCCATCGCCTTCCTCATCATTACCTTCATCTTCCTTTACAACCCATCTGGTAACCAGCCAACAACACTTACCATTGTGGAGCTCCATGATGACTCCCATCTTAACCAATGATTTCTTCCTGTAAACATGCGGAGGGGGCTTACGGTTTAATACACTTACCATTTCTTCGGTGAGCAAACCAAAGGACCGGGCTATCTTTGTTACAAACATCCCCTCAAAAATCACACTCATATCCCTTACGCCCTTTAGGTATTTGGAGAGCCAATAGGGGATGTTGCAAATAACCCCTTCCCTAAAGATGCAATAGAGATAGAATAAGTCAATCTCGGTGACACGATTGGTGGTTTCCTTCCTACTCGTGATGGTCATCGTGATGCACCGATGAGCAAGCTTGATCCTTGGGTCCCTAATAGATTTTGTTTTTGTGTTCCCCATATTAAACCTGTCATCAACAATACTAGGCCAAAACAAATGAGTCACATAAGTAGAATTGACTGTTTCTACCTTTCTCAGACCACTAAGTATCGTAACATCTCTGGATTCCCTCTCGGAGTACAAACCAACTCTCCATCCTAACTCAAGAAGGGACATTTCCCTCTTTACTCCTCCCAACCTAAATGTGGCACCCTTGTGTAGCGGCTCATACCTACAAGGAAAGGCATCAAACTCAAACAAGGCATAGAATTGGCGAACAAGCTCGCGGAAGATGGGCTCGTTGATTTAGAAAAGGTTAACCCATTGTGGCTCAGAGAAGGTATCGGTGTTGATGGAGTTGAAGAATGACTGAGCAAGACCTTTGTTGAGAGAAGATTATTTTTGTATTTTTATATTTATAAGAAAGCAATAAAAACATATGTTTGAGAGGTTTGGTCTGTTTTATCTATTAAACTAAATAATAAACTACGCTAATGGTGATAACAATATAATAAGAAGATTGTATTCATTTAATCATGTATTACTCCCTAGATTGCTTCTCCTAGTGTTATTGCATTGTCACACTTGTGATGATCTATGTAATTATTTCCTAAGTCATGAACAGATTACACGAACCCACCGTCTATTTAATATTCCGTTGAGGCAAAACACAAAGTAAGGTAGTATGAAGACTATTACCCAGCCCCCAAGAGTATATTAAATGCATTTCAAATATATTAAAAGTGGATCAATCATATAAGGGGCAAGGTAGTATAAAGACTGTTACCCGATGGTATCCTTTCTACACAACCATGTTTCCCTAGACATATCAACAGCGATGCAGACAAAAGCTGGTTTTCTAAAGCCTAACATGCAAATTCATCAGAAGCAACACCACTAAGATCTACACTCAAGGTTTCATACAATCATAAATGAATACAATAAGGAGTTTATTCGATCATGTTAAAGATAAAGCAAGAATAATAAAGAATCAAACAACAAGAAATATTGAATGATTAAGATAGTCTTACTTGATAAAAACATGAGTTGAAGAAGGTACAATAGGGTTTTGAAGCCCTAAAATCGTCCTAATAAGCTGCCAAACAAACTAGGGTTCGTCCCCCATTTTTTACTCTAAAGTTACACACAAAAACCCTAATTTCAGGTCTATATTTATAAGAATATCGCTATGATGGCGTCGTGTTTTAATCGTGACGCCGTCATAAAGTAGAATCTTCTAGATTCGAGTTAAGTCGGTACGGGCTGATGCCATCAAGAGATGTTGTGACGTCGTCACTAAATGAAGTGTGACGGCGTCGTGTATAAATGGTGATGCCGTCTCCTAGCTCTAAGACTTTAAATCATGAAGAGTCTTGGTGTTGGTTCGTAATCTTGTCCGTTTCTTCTCCAAATGAGCCCAAGTTACGTGTATTTCCTCCAAATGCCTTCCAAATGCTAAATACCTGAAAATGTACGATTAAGTACCTATTTTGGGCATAAATACACGATTTAGGGGGTTAAATAACCCCGAAAAGTGTATAAAATGACACCTCATCATCTTTATATGCACGGAATCGTGTTAAGGTGTACTACCACATTTTCAAGGTTTTGACTTGACAAGAAGTCCGCAACCTACTGCTATAAACCTGTTATCCTTAAGGGGTGTTTTACACACTTTTCGTCTAATATTTCTACTCCATTTTCATACCACAAAACCACTAACCTATATATTTCAACCACTTTTACAAACAACAATCATCCACTAACCTAATCCCATTCAACTCTTCACAATATCATGAAATAATCATAAGATTATTTAAGCTAGTTTATGAATTATAAACCTAACCACATGTCTAAAAATCATAAGTAAGTTATGTTCTTGATTTATTTACAAATGTTTATAAAAGTATACTAGTTTGTGATATAACTTAATAATCATGATATTCAAGCACATAAATATATTATGTAAGTATGAAAAATATGTAAATGACATTTAAAAATTATGAAATGAGTTTTATGCTTACTTGTTGTAGTGAAGATGATGATGATAACTTAAAAACACTAAAAACCTCAACAAATTTATAACCTAAGATCTTGTAAACTCTAACTTATTTTTATAAACCCTTGCTTCCAAAACTTGAAATCAACTAGAAACACCTTAGATAATACCCTTGATCACACTTGTATAATTGTAATACCAAGAAATGAAAAACTATGAATTTTTTTTGTAAGCTTATATGAAGTCGTGGGTTATGAGAAGAAACAAGAGAGATTTGTGAGGTTTTTGCAAGTGATAAGTATGTGAGAAATACTAGTTGCTTGCTCCTTTTATACTCAAAATATCTAGGAAAAAAATCCTTACACAATCCATGAATTTAGGGGAAGGGGTGTTCGTTTGGTGGTGATTAGTATTGGGAAGGAGTGGGTTTATGTAAGGGTTAGATAGATTATGTAAGAGATCTTTGAAAAAATGTTCAAACTAGCACATGGTATTTTGTAATGGTAAATTTGGTATTGAATTTGTGTGATGCATGTATAAAATCAGAAATGGTGATGATATGTGTAAGAATTTTATAATTTTTAGGTATTGGGTATAATTATGGGTATTTGGTTAAGTGTAGATAGGTAGAATGGTTTATATGCGTGCAAAAAGGTTCTAAAATGCTAAACGTAAACGTTTTACGTAAAGTATAAAAATAAAATATAAAATGTTATAAATTATTTTCGTAATAATTATATAACACTTATTTAACGTAAACTTTTATTTGTTTAATGTCAGTTTATGTTGATTGTTGATTTTTGGTTTACGCGATTTAACTTAACGGTTAAAATAAAAGTAAACACATAAAAGTTCGAAGTAAATAGTTGAGAGTTTGTTGACGTAACATGACTTGAAAATGTGGGTTGTCACAAGCCGTATCATGGAGTTCGAAGAAGCAAGCCACTTTAGCTTTATTATTGATCTCAACTTAAGACCTATTCCTTAGCTTCTAAAGATTAAGTTACTTTGGATAAATCCAAAACAACTATGGTTGAAACTTTGTGAATACTAAAGAGTATGCGGAATCTACTCTTTAATACTTAGAAGAATGTTAATGAAACAGTAAACTTTAAGAACAATGATATAACTAAAAAGCTCCAATATTATTATTATGAATAATACGAGTACTATGTGTAGTACTAGGGTTTACAACCTTGAAGTTATGTATCAAAACATCTATGACTATTGTGTATTCAAAACCATAACCTAGGATCTCCTTTTATACACTAAGAAGTCCTTTACAAGATAACTACAAATCTTCTATATTATTAAACTTATACATATCTTTTTAACTAAATAAAATATACTCTGAATAAGTCAATGCATATCACTTTCACACGTCTTTATCCCTTTAGCAGTCTTCATGCAGCAGTCTTAAGTCCTTCAGCAGTGTTAAGTTAGTACTAGCAGTACTAACTTTCTTCTAGCAGTACTAATTGGTTAGTACTGGCAGTTGTAACTTGAGTAGTACAAAATCTTGACTTGGCAGTACTAAGTGTGTAGACTTTTAATTCCCAATAATCCTTCCCTAAACTTATGATTTACCTCCAAATCATCAAGTTTCTTGAATTAAAATCTTATTCTCTAAGAGGATTCTTCCAAAAACTTCATCTTCTGTGCCTTTCAACCTACATGAAGATCTTCTTAAGAAGTTCTCTGGAAATTTCTATACCTTGTTCCACTAAGAGTTTTACAGCTAAAATCTATATAAGAACACCTCTTGACAAAGGATATTCCCTTTCAACCAGCATGTAGATATCCATTCCATCCTTTGTAGATACATGATGTACTCCACATGTATCATACAGTCTCCATGTTATATCATGAATATGTTTTTGAAGCTTCCATAATTCATCATCTGTATCTGGTTCAAACAATCTTTTCAACTCAACCTATATTTCTCTTTCTTTGTCTTTTGTTGGTTCAGTTGATGTGATCTTCTCTTTTACTAGACTTCACAGCTTCACTAAGTCTTCTCTGTCAAATGCTTTTAGCTTATCATCAAAGAATTGATATACCTCAATGTGATTACCAACTCTAATGATCTTTTAGTACTTCTTAGCTCCTTCTGTGTAAATCTCCCAATAAATTATAGGATACTTGGTCTGTAAAGCTTCAACATTCATTCCTTGCTCTGGAACTATTATCATCATTTGTTGTATCCTTTCTTGTGACAGTTCTTCTTCTTCCTTATCCTTTGGTTCTTCAGCTGGTTATGAGCTTTCTCCAGTCTTTTGTCTCTTTGAACTTTCTTGAACAAGTTCTTCTTCTGCATCTCTTTTAGAACTTCCAGCTGCCAACTCAGGAATTACTCTTTCACTTTCACTCTCCATTGGAACAAATGTGTGTACTCTCCTCATTGTAGCTTCAAACATATTCTTGATTTCATCAAAAGAATAACTCTTCAACTGCTTTAGTGTATGACTTCCCATGTTTTTGATATATTGAGACATGTAAGTCCTTTGTTGAGCTTGTGTGAGTGGCTTGTTCCTCCTTTCTTCAGCTCTTTATGCAGCAAAGTATCTCTTTCTCTCATTGATAAGCTCTACAAGCAACCTTGCTTTTTTAGCTTCATAGTAC